>CAXKVV010000892.1:0-31705 GCA_964058805.1 Schoenoplectus triqueter | reverse complement strand
CTTGAAATTCAACCTTGTGAACTTAGACCTGAAGTCAAGTCACTCCTCATCCTCTGGATCAAAATCCCTGATCTTCACATCAGCATCTTCACCATATTGGATGCAATTATCTATCGTTGACAATATGTATTGTATGCTGAAGATAAAACAAGAAGAACAATGAAATATCAAATAAAAAATATACAAAATACAGCTGTGGTCAAGGGCTAAAGGCCTCTTGTCTTAGGCATTCCAGCGCATTAGAAGCTAATAATACTTGAATCATCTTTGATAAAAGTCAATTAACACAATGAAATAAGTAAATAAACAAATTACCTGCTCTCTTTTCTCAAGTCAAGGGGTATGAAGTTCACCATACTGTATTCCTCAACCTAAAGAAAACATTTGAAAGAAATTCAGATATGCTTATATTAACAAATGATTGGAAGGTGATCCCGATTAAAATTTCAGATCATGAAATTGTTAGTTCTTTGTAATTGTTTATTGTACCACTTCAGCCAAAGCTCTGTTCAGTTTGGCAAACTTAGGTGCCATATGCTGGTTCAACTCTGATACAAGAAATCTCGCATCTGGATTGAGATATCTACAAAGCAAAGGCATAATCTGGTACATGAAAAATCAACACTACATGGAAAAATAGAAAGGAAGAATATATAGAGAGAGAGTTGGGCTATGGTGTTATGTATAGTACGGATCGACTTTGTGTCATGAGCCGGTTCTTCGTTCTCAAAGTCTAAATGATCAATCTAAACCGCTCAAAATATTTTCCATATGAATATCTAGTTGGGGACTAAATTTTATATTTTTTAAAATTTTTTTACTATTTTTTTAAATAGTTAAAAAATTATTTGATTTAATTATTATGAGTCATCTAAAATGATTGATTTTTTAGCTATCTAAAAAAATAGTAAAAAAATCTAAAAAATATAAAATTTGATCCCCAATTAGATATTCATATGAAAAATATTTTGAATAGTTCGGATAGACCATTTAGACTTTGAGAACAAAAAACTAGTCCATAACATAGAGTCAATCTGTGCTATGCATAGCACCATAGCCCAACTATATATATATATATATATGACAAGTCTTACTCTTCAACTTCTTTTTTGTTAGGCACAAGGTCCATCTTTCAAAGGATGTTTACGTGTGGCAGTTCAAGCTGAACCATGGCTGAAAGGCACGCCATGCAACCACTGATGTATTTTGTTACATCAGTCACAAACTACAAAATATTATACACGTTTACAACCAAACAAAATTTGCAAATTGGTACAAAAATAGCCTTTCACCCTCCCTTTCTATTCAATGAGCATGCACAAACTTGTGAATCGAGTAGGTCAACTGCACAGACAGAGAAATTCCTGCGTTGAAGATGTTCAACAAAGTTCTTCAGGAATGGTATGTGTGAAGAGCTCTATCTGACCTGATAAATAAAACAACAACAACAACAACAAAGCCTTTAATCTCAAATAAATTGGGGTAGGCTAGAAATGAAACCCAATCGGAAAACATAAGATCAAAGATCTCAAATATCAGTGATAATAATGAATATGATGGAAGAAAAAAATAATAATAATAATAATATATAAATAAAGATGATAATGATAATATGCTAATAATAGTAGCAATAATAATAATAATAATAATAATAATAGTACAATAAACCTCTATTATAAAATCTATTTCTCAATTCTAAAATTCTATTTTAAAAACCTAATTCTAAATTCTAAATCCTAAAATTCTATCTAAACCTCTATTTCTAAAATCTATTTCTAAATTCTAAATCATAAAATCCTGAAAAAAAAAATCTAAGAATATAAAGTCTATAACTCTACTATTAGACTCTAACTCCTAAATCATGGTTCAGGTACATGAATCGCTATCTTCCACGCACTCCTATCCAAAGCAAGCTCTTTGGGTATATTCCATTCCTTCAAATCTCTTTTTATTGTTTCCTCTCATGTCAGTCTCGGTCGACCTCTTCCTCTTCTTGTATTTTCAGGACGACTTAAAATACCGCTGCGTACTGATGCTTCAGGAGGCCTTCGTTGGATATGACCAAACCAACGCAAACGATGTTGGACTAGCTTCTCTTGAATTGGTGCTACCTCAAGTTTGTCCCTAATATCATCATTTCTGATTCGATCTTTCCTTGTGTGGCCACATATCCAACGCAACATCCGCATTTCAGCTACACTCATCTTCTGGATGTGTTGTCATTTTGTAGCCCAACATTCTGCGCCATACAACATCGTGGGTCTAATCACCGTCCTGTAGAACTTGCCTTTTAGTTTGTTTGGGACCTTCTTGTCACAAAGAACACCATATGCTTGTCTCCATTTTACCCATCCAGCTCTTATTCTATGACTCACATCTTCATCGATCTCTCCTTCACTCTGCAACATCGATCCCAAATACCGAAATGTGTCATTCATGGGTACTACTCGTCCATCCAAACTAACATCTCCGTCATCTAAGTTTTCCCCGCTGAACTGACACCTCATATATTCAGTTTTTGTCCTACTAAGTCTAAAACCTTTCGATTCTAAAGTTTGTCTCCACAACTCTAGTTTATGATTGATTTCAATTCTGCTCTCGTCAATCAGCACCACATCATCAGCAAAGAGCATACACCAAGGAATATCTTCTTGTATATCCTTTGTGATTTCATCCATCACTAAGGTGAAAATATATGGACTCAATGTTGACCCTTGATGTAATCTTATCTTAATAGGAAATGTATCGGACTTGCCGTCACATGCTCTGACACAAGTCACAACATTTATGTGCATATCCTTAATAAGGGTAACGTACTTTGTTGGGACTAGAAGATATTCCTTGATGTAATCCTATCTTATTATCTATCTGACCTGATAAATAATAAGAACAAACTTATCAGTTAAGAAACACAGTACAATTTTGAAATATAATTAACTGGCTTTCTTAGTCAAAATTATATTCAGAAAAGGAACACTTGAAATTTTAGTATAATGATAACCAAAGTAAAACATTTACCAGGGCAATCAAAGACAAGATAGTCATCATCTAAATAATTCTGAAGCTCTTCTTCCAGCCAATCATCCAAATTTTCTTCTAGGTGTCTTTATAATTGTTAAGGAACCAAAATAAACAGATGTAATATAGTTAACAGCACAAGGGTTAACATAAAATAAGAAAAACAAGGCAAACATTGGAGAAAGAAATATAATCTTGTGTGTTAGGATACTCCATGCAATAAATAAGGCCACCATTTGGTCCCAATCCAAGTTCTTCCATGGCATCATCCAAACATATCAATTCTCTTATATCTGCACCAAATTAGAGTATCATATAACACCTTCCAGAACCAGAACCTCAACTAAGTGGCAACATTTGCATGAGCCGAAGGGAAAAATGGCAGGTTCCTCTCAAGTCCACGGAAATAGCTTGGCAAGTACAATATCAAGAGCTGGTACATAACATGGCTCGGCATATAGATCACAGCGACCTTAATGCAAACAAAATTTGGGTTGTTTAAGCTGTTCATGCTGGCATGGTCCTGTTACAGTACTCTAATATATTTTTTTGTTGTTATAAACTTATAATGTAAAACTGTGTCAAACCAAAAGAGTACCCATTGACACAGGGTAGTCAAACTTTTCAGCAGCAGGGTCAAGATTGACTATATCAATTCTTCTCGGAGTAGTCACACAATGGTCATACAAACTTGAGCAATATGTTGACTGTAACAAATTAAATAGGAAAGTAAGCATTAAGAGGGGTTATTTATTGTCCCAAAAGGAAGTCCACAAAGATATCATAATTTTGCACTTCGCAAAAACTTCAAGGATAGCACCATACGGCTGTTATGAATATATACAGATAATAATTTAAAAAGTACCTAATATCAGTTTTGAATTACACAACAAAGCTCTTAAGCTTTAAACCCTTTTTCAGATTTTGAGAGCTTGTGTACAAACAAACATGATTCATGTACAAGAGACATAAATGCAAACACGTAAACTTTAGAGAGAATTTTCAAATTAGGTCCAGTAGTCTCCCCACGTGCTTCCGAGGTGCCCAGACAACTTCCATTTCTCTTATCATAATGATCCTCAATTGATTAATCGATTCGTTGCCTCACGGGTTGATGGAATGTGCGTGAAATGGTTAAATTCGAACACCAACCTTTCATAAAAATTTGCCACCTAACAAACCAAAAGGCAAAAGAAGCGAATTAAATTACCTTGCCACTCCCCGCTGGACCGATGACAAGTTGCACGTATCCCATCTTGCTGCAGTTCAGAGGAACTAGGTCTCGGTCTTAGTAGGAAGAAAGAAGAAGGAATCTATGGTATAGGTTCTGGTATTATTGGAAAAGGAGGTGATGAAATGGAATCAAAGGAAGCTGAGGAAGCTGAGGAAGTAAGAAAAGCTGTGATGGGATTAATTAGCTGAAAGCGAAACACGAACCGAGCACATCAGCTCAAGGTTTTTCAATAATTCTCAGCAAAGCCCGTGATACTAAGAGAGAGGCCTAGCGTAAAACTTTAAAAAAGAAACAATTTTGGGCCTCATTAATTTCTCCTGCCTCCTCTTTTTCCTTTTTTTGCCATGTCTTTGCATTGTTCGTATTTGATATTTCTGTCGTTAAGTTTGCTGTGTAATGTAGATATGACAAATTAATGGACCTATTGGGGTTCGTAAAATTCCGAATTTAAATACCACGCTTCCATGACTTGTGAATGCTTTTGTGATCTCTCGTGACTTATTTTTTAGGGGAAATTATTTTTTTGCCACTATAAAACTTAGAATTTTAAAAATTGCAACTATAAAGTTTTAATTAAAAAATTGCCACCACAAATTTTATTTATTCTTAAAATTATCACTAAGCTTACTTAATCATAATTAAAAAATCAGAAATTTTCTAAATACCAAAAATACCCCTAATTTATTTTCCTAGAACCCAATCGATCAACAGATTGATTCCCTTCCTCCCCTTCGTCGACGAAGAGGGATCTGTGATTTCTGAGGGAAAAAAACCAAGCGATCTAAGAAGCGTTGCTAACATTTTTGTTGTGATTTCTGATGCTTCATCGACAAAGATTAATTACCAATTGAGAAGAGCTGTAATTTCTGCTGGCATTTCTTTGTTTCTGATGCTTATCCTCATCAATCAAGTAAAAATGAAACAAATAGAGGAAAACACTAAACTTGCAATGTGAGAGATTATCTTGTCACTAAAGTCAAACATGACAATGCAGATGTCGCAGCGAAAAAAAAAAATCTTGACAATGCTTTTACCAGTACCATGCTTTTATCATGGTTCCGACTAAAAATTTATTATAAAAGATTCGTTATCCATCATTTTACAAGGCAGTATTGCTCAAGCTGTAACACCAAATTGAGCATTAGTTACTACTGATTTCCTCAGAAACATTAATTGATTGTATGGAGTGAGGGTTCTCTATTCTGACAAATTCATATTCGTCAATGAAGTCAAGTAGAATTGATTGACTTAATACGCCTAGTTCTTTCTAATTGAGCAGCACAAGATGCAAAGATAACCTTCTAAAATCAGAGCAAGAATCACAGAAAATATTATGCATCGGCAACATTTATCTCCTCTATGTTGGGGCTATGAAAGACAAAGGTATGGAGCAAAATCGCTAGGTTCGGTAATCCTAGTGGTGATGGTTCCAATCGGTATGAAATGGCAGCAACCCTTCTCTTTGTCAACGAAGAAGCAAAGAGGAAAATCACAAATAGGGCTCCTCTTCATCAACAAAGGGGAGGAAGGGAATCGATCTGTTGATCGATTGGGTTTTGAGAAAAGAAATTAAGGGGTATTTTTTTATATTTAAAAATTTTCTGATTTTTTAATTATGATTAAATAAGTTTAGTGGTAATTTTGAGAATAAATGAAATTTGTAGTGGTAACTTTCTTATTTGAAATTTTATAGTGGTAATTTCCTAATTATGAATTTTGTAGTGGTAAAAAATTAATTTTCCTTATTTTCTATATAAATGATCAATGTACTTCTGCAATTAGGATTGTCAATAGGTACGGTAGGGTACGGTATAGCTCTTATTCATATCTATATCTGATAATTTAATGTAATATTTTTTTATTTATATTCATGCTTGATGACTGAACAAAAATAAAATATTACTCATATTTGTTTTATCGGGTATGATACAGATTGATAAACAGCCAAATAACTTTCAAAATGAAAAAAAATGTAACGTAATTAGCAATAAAAATATTATATTATAATTATCTATACTCATTATCTATACTTCATGGTATAGATAACGGTTACGAAATAGCTCTTATCCGTATCCTTACCCGATAAGTAAATATTTTTTTCTTACCTATACATATACCTGATAGCTTAATAAAAATAAATCCTTACCCATATTCATTTTATCTGATATGACATAGATCGGGTAAACAACCAAATGATTTTCATTGACAGCCCTAATTACTGATGCTGAAAACTTTCGATGTTAGAGAACTAAAAACAATGGATTAAATTTAAGTGACGGAATTGAGACTTGATTAACATCTCATATTGATCAATCTAAGAGTTTAATAGTCTACCGGACTAAACAACATACCATATAAAAAGTTCAGTTCAAATAAATTTCTCTTCTTTTGAAAAAAATTGAAACAAATTGTTTAACAAAAAAATTTTGTGGTCCTTTCATCCCCTCTCTTCCCCTTCATTTACACACTCAATTTTCGTGCAAAAAAAAATTTAATTATATATACTTTCATATAAGGAAATTTTTAATTATCTTTTAAATATGTTTTTTTCTTACTATTTGGATTAAAGATTTTATTATTGTTGTTGTTGTTGTTGACACATTATTCTTATTATTAAAGCCTAATGAGATATGATGTATCATAAAATAAAATATTAAAAATTCTTTACCATAGAACTTAACTTGTGATAACATAATATGTAATATGTAGCAGTGTAGTCAGAGACGTAAAAAATGCTCGTTTAAGCGTAAAGGCGAGGCGCAAAAGTAATCTTCATTTTTTTGAGTTAAGAGGCGGACACAGTTATAAAAGCGCGCGCTTTTTGGTGAGGCGCAAAAAATGAGAGACGCAAAGAGGCGCACGCCTGATGAATTTTTTTACATCCAAATTTAATTTATTATAATATTTAAATTTAATTTGACTTTAAAATATTTAGGCTTTTTGATTTAAAATTTTATATGCTTTCAAAATATAATTTTGATGAAATGCTAATAGAGATGACAACAAAATAAAGAAATATAAAAAATAAAAAGAAATAATATTAAAAATTCTATCCTATCTTGTTATAAAAATTATGTACCATTTTGGATTAAAAGTTCCTGAACTACCATAATATACCATGTAAAAATAAAAGTTAAATAATAAATTAATAATCAAATCTATCATTATATATGTAAATAAACTAATTTTACTTTATTTAGAAATTTGATGAGCTGATGAGTAATATTATATATGTGTATATATTTTACTGTTATTTTGTATATTTATATTTTATAACAGTTATAATGAAACATAATCGAAGTTTAGTTATGTTATATTGAGGTTTCGATATTAAATATTTAGAATATTAAATTACAATGCAAATTTTAATTGCATATTTTTATTTTATTTGAAATGAAATTCAAGTATTTTATTTATGTTTTTGTATTCTAAGATATTATATATTATTTAAAAATAAAAAATAAAGTTAATGATAATGTATTTCTATATCAATTTTGTTTTTATAAAGTATTTCATTATATCAATTAAATCAAATATAATTTTGCGCCTCAAATTACTTAGGCGCGCGCGTTTTTGTGTGCTTTGTGTCTCAGACGATTTCAACCATTTGCGCCTTGACTGCGGTTTTTGCCTCTGACTACCTTGATATGTAGTAAAATATTATTATTATTATTGCTTCCTACATTTATATCAAGAAATATAATTATAAATTCAACATCATATATAGTTTTATCATTTAATATATTAAACTATACTAGTTAAATAGTTATTTTTCGGATCAAATTAAATAGTTATATTTCATGTCTATGAACATTAATAATTGAACCAAGAAATTTTAATTCTAAATTGCGTCTGTTTGTATAATGGAATATATATATATATATATATATATATATATATATATTAAATGATCATTACTATGTTGAATCTATTCCATAACAAATAAAATTAATATTCTTCTAAATATAATAAAGTAAATCTTAGGAAACAATTATTTTTGCTTATAATTTAACAAAAAATAGATACAAAAATTATATTGAGAATATATATAAAGTATTTAATTTGTAGAAGAATATCATGACCGCATATAAAATACAAATTAAATATTTTAATATTTTATATACAAAAGATCAAAGGATTGATGTCCTTATTCTCAATTTTCTGTGATTAATAAAAAATCGTATTGAACATATTGATTTATTTTTCTTTTATTCTCTTTCAATGTTAAAAAAGACTGAATAACAAGAACAACAAACATATTGAACGAAAGTGTTTGAGTGTGTATAATATATATACATATTACATAATAACTTATAATTTACAAAAAGATAGGAATTATGCTATATTTGGTAATATACAACACCGTATCACACTGCTTGATAAGTGTCAAATTGACATAGTTTATTTAGATTTTTTTATAGGGTTGAATTAAAAACAATTAGAGCCAAAAATATTTTTAATTTTGCTTTAATTTTGGGTTTAAAATAAAGTTGTTCCAAAAAGTTTGATGTTCGATGTAGCAGTGAATAAATGGAATGAGTCAAAAGCGAATCGGAATAAGAACGGATAAATTAGAGACAAGGCACAGTATCGATATTTTTTCAGTCTAAATTCGGTCCAAAAAAGAAGGTGCATTATGAAGCTGCGAGATTTTTTTTCAACCACTTTTCCATTCTAAATTTGTCATAAAACCTCGTGTCCCTTTGATTTTTTTCTCGACCTCTTTTCGGTCCGAAATTTACTATATTATTGCGCGCCCCTTGACAATTTTTCTCACTTTCTCGCAGTTTCACTTGGAGTTTTTCAGTGATTTTAGATTCGTTTGAACTGATAGAGATTTTGGAACACTCTCTTTGAGAGAGAACTACTTAGAGACATATAAAAGAGAAGAAAAAATGAAAAGCGAGGAGGCATTCTAGATTTAAGACGGCTTCACATCTTTCATCTCCGGTTTTATTTCTCCTTTTTTCTTTCTCCTTTTTTTTTCTTTTTTTCTCTTTTATTTTCTTTCTCCTATTATGGATTGCCTCATGGAAGGCTAAACTCACTCCACCTTTAGAATTTAGAGCATATAATTGATACTTGATGTGGGTTTAATTTGGATTATGGTGTAAATTCGATGATTGTTTTTACTTTGATCTAATTTTGAGAATTGCTTGTATATCAATTTTTGAATTGTCAATGGAAAACTTATTTTAGTAGTGACAAATGCTTTAACCTATATAGAAAAAATTGATTAAATTATATATATGGAGAGAGAGAGTGTGTGTGCGCGCGTTAGGCTATGGTGTTATGCATAATACGGATCACCTCTGTGCTATAGATCAGTTCTTCATTTTTAAAGTTTAAATAGGTTGATCTAACCATACAAAATGGTTTTTGTATAAATATCTAAATGTAGACCAAATTTTATATTTTCAAAAATTATTATTTTTTAAGATAGATAGAAAATCACTTAATTTAAATATTTTGAGCCATCCAAAATAAGTGATTTTCAAACTATCTAAAAAAATAAAATAAAATAAAATTTGGTCTATATCTAGATATTCATACAAGAATTATTTTGTACGGTTGGATTGACCGTTTAAACTTTAAAATAAAAAACAGATCCATAGTACATGAGCGATCCATGCTATGCATAGCATCAAGTCCAACTATATATATATATAGAGAGAGAGAGAGAGAGTGAGAGAGTGGAGATACCGTGAGCTTAACTCAAAAAATATATTAAATCATCTCAAAATTTTAATTTATCATTCTCATTAAATTCTTTATATAAAAATATTGTGGGATGCAAAAATTTGGAGTGTTTTGAGCTTTTTAAGTCACCGTTTTTAATTTTTTAAAATGATGTTCAAGTATTGAATATATTATTATTATTTTTAGAGCTGATTTTCAAAAATTAAAAACCACAACTTCAAAAGCTCAAAACGCTCCAAATTTTTGCATCCCATGAGATTTTCATATAAAAAATTTAATGAGAATGATAAATTAAAATTTCAAAATGATTTGATATGTTTTTTGAGTTAAGCTCACGGAAGGCCTCCGTGAGCTTAAGCTCACAGTATCTCTACTATATATATATATATAAAGAGAGGGTCTATGGTGCTTTGTGAAGTATAAAATATCACATGCTTCACATTCGTATCTCGAATTGAAAACTCTAAACGGCCGATCCAAACCGATAAACATGATCTTCATATTGAAATATTTTTGGAGATCAAATTTTATATATATTTTTTTAATTTTTTTGCTATTTTTTAGATGAGTAAATTTTTTATTGATCTAACGATTTCTATATCATCCAATACTAGTGATTTTTCACTCATCTAAAAATAGCATAAAAATTTTAAAAATATAAAATTTATTCTTCAAAGATATTTTAATATGAAAATCATGTTCAATGGTTTGGATCGGTCGTTTGGATTTTCAAATTTGAGATACCAATGTGAAGCACGAAAAATTTTATACTTTGTAAAGCACCCTATCTCTCTCTCTCTCTCTCTATATATATATATATATATATATATATATATAGTGAGCCTATGGTGCTTTGTGAAGTACAAAATCTCCTGTGTTTTGCGTCCGTATCTCGAATTTGAAAGTCCAAACGGTCGATCCAAATCATTGAACATGATCTTCATATTTAACTATCTTTGGAGATCAAAATTTATATATTTTTTAAAAACTTTTTGCTATTTTTTAGACGGGTACAAAATCACTAGTTTTGGATGGTGCAGAAATCGTTAGATTAGCAAACTTTGTATCCATTTAAAAAATAGCAAAAAATTTCAAAAAAATATAAAATTTGATCTCCAAGGATATTTCAATATGAAGATGATGTTCAACGATTTGGATTGGCCGTTTGAACTTTCAAATTCGAGATACGGACGCAAAGCACAGGAGGTTTTGTGCTTCACGAAGCACCATAGTCTCACTCTATACACACACACACACACAAACCCTAGATTTGATTATGAACTTAAAAGTGAAAAGTGTGCTTGATTGCCATACTCAAAATTTAGACATAGGAAAATGATTTTATCTCGGTACTTTTGAGGATCCAGGTTTAAATTTTTATTGTTGAGTCCATTAGAAGATCCAAGTTTGAATCTTGAAATCTGATTAATCACAGATTTTAGTATCGCAAAATAAAAATTAACTTAGATAGAGGATTGCGCCACGAAAATATGTAGATCATAAATTAGGATAAGAAAACTCTCAATTGCAATAATCTGAGAAAATAATAACTGAATTTGAATTAAATTTAGCGTTTGGTATTTAATAACAGCCCAAAAGTCACAGATATTTTTCATTTTACGAACTTGTTATATTTAGTTATTTTAATTTAAGATTTGTATTTACTTTCCTTAATTGCTTTAGCGTGTTTTTAGGATTAGAGTATCAACTTAATTTGTTTTCCCTTATTTTGTACTATAAGTGTATTATACCTTATTATAATGGAGAATTGGAGATTGGGAGCACACTGAAGTTTGAGCAGAAGTGCAGGGAAAAATTAATTTCTCACCATAATAATCTTTTTCTAACCAGCGGGCCAGCGGCAAACCGATAATTACAAGTGAACTTTAAATTATTAACCAGAACTCGTTAACAGTCTAAATATTCTGAATATAATTTTTAACTATGCAACGCGCCAAAGTAACACGACACTTCCAACCTAATTACTCTTTAACGCATACCGTGGCATTTCTGATATTTCCCGTCTAAACGTGTCTCAATACATCTTTCCCCAAAACCGGATAGGTTGAAAATTGAAAAATATCAACCCGTGGATGGGGTCACTAAACCAAATCTTTATCTCCAACCGACAGTTAGCAAAGAAAAAACATACGCCGAATAATCAAGCAACCTAGAACCAGAGAACAATATATGCACCATTAAAGAGGGACCCGACCGAATTATGGTTGCATTTGTAAATTGCTGTCATTATCGGTGCGGATTTAAGCGGTTTCAGAGGGCCACGTGCCCATCTGCATTTTGAAAATTAATGTTTTTCGATAATGTTTTCGGTAATTTATCATTTCTGAATTGTCTGATTATTTTTATTGAGAAAAATATTTAATATCATACATAATGAAATAATTATGCAAATATATCAATAATATAAAGTTTTGTTGACGAAAATTTTCTTCATTAACTTGATTATTTATTACTTTGAGCTTTATTTTATTGTTATTTTAATATATAAAATGTTATTATTTTAATAAACATTTTATTAGTTAAATATATATATTAAATTATTAAATTTTTTATTTAGTATACGATTAGTTAATAGATTTAAATTTAATAAACTATTACAATCCGATAATTATATTAAAATTCTGAATCTGCCCGCGAGGGTGGCGCTCTTTAAACTTTTATAAATACTGGGCCTATCAGGCAATCACCATCGACTCCATAGACGTGTCCATCATCACGCACGAGATTTTGATTTGTAGACTTGTTTATATTAATACTTGAGCCATATTTTAACCGTTAAGAATTGAATTTACTAATTATTGTGTAAATCATAGAGTAAATGAACGAAATCGATTGATTTGACTTTCTTATAGAGACTATATATATATATTTTTAACCTTTTAAGTCTATAAATAATTAATTTCATCTCCAAAACAATTAGAAGGTTAAAATTATATTTAAGTTAATTGCATTGTATATGTTTGGTATTTTAGAGGTAGATAATGAAATCATTTCTCATATTTTTCTATAAGTATTAATCAACCATTAGATGCACACATTTTATTTCATGGCACTGACTAATTAATTAATTATACTTTTATTTCATTTACCATTCGGCCCATTTAACTTTAATCCAATTATTTTTTCGACTTGCTTTATCATTTCAATTGACCGTTCATGCTTAAATTTGCGCATATAATCCTCCGATAGATGTTATTACCACAAATTCTTTTAGGGCCCATATTTTCATTAGATTTTTAAAATTTGATATTATCTCATACTAACTTTGCAATTCAGCCCTTATAAACAAAACAGACACTAGGTACAAGCTCACATCAATACGAGAATAACAACAACCATCGGTCATCACATGAATAAGACATTATACCCAAGCACAAAGGCAACAGGAGGCATAATCGCGCATATATCCTTTTGACAAAAATATTACCACAATTAATATTTTAGTCCTTAAATTATTATTATCTTTTCAAATCAGCCCTCATACGATAAATCTCAAGCACTACTAGTAAGGAGATTACTAGTATGATTGATCAAGATAACAAATATACAAGAGACACAATCGACAATCACTAACTCAACAAACCACAACAAGATTGTGCAAGGCACATAGGCCCGGAACAAAATCGCACATGGAACAAGGATAGATCAGGAACCATACAAGCCATAGTACAAACCGAGACCAAATTCTAGTACAATCCCAAGTCAGTACAAAGCATCACAATTCAACAAGCAACCAAAGAGGGGAGAGGTTGTACAACAACTAGCACCAACAACATGACCAGAGCCGAACCAAATCAGCACAAGGATTATAATAGCAAGCAGAAACAAGTCTGAACCAAGTAAGAACACAAAAAATCAAGCCATCCAGTGAAATGAATTGACCGGACATGCAAGAAATGGGGCTTAGCCCTCGACACATGGCCTACACGGCCGAACCAGAAATAAGGAAGAATATTACCGGTTTGAACATGAGGCGACAATAAAGGGTAGGGCCAGCGACGCACGGGTCAGCGTTGAGCACCTCGGCCTCGTCGTGTTGCTGACATCAGAGGAACCAGAGTCTTGCTAACACCAATGATGAGGCTCGAGTTCCACTCTTCGCCCTTGCTACCAAAAATAGTAGGAAGATAAGGAGACAGAGGTGATGTTTGGTCGGGTATGGGGCAGCGCGACCTTGCATCTCAAGGCGAGGAGAGAGTGTCGGAGGGGAGGAGGGCTGGGCGCTCCTTGCGCTAGAAAGAAAGAGAGAGAGAGAGAGAGAGAGAGAGAGATCCAACGAGGAGGCAAAATAGGGGTCGGGTCTCTCATCGAGAGAGAGAAAGAGTGAGCCAGGGTAGGAGAAAATTTCGATTGAGTGAGAGAGGGACTTAGGTATCAAGCAGATTTTTTTAAATATAATAATTATAAAAATCATATTATTAATAATAATAGTGATAAAGCAAAATTTTAAATCTACGAATGGCAGTGCGCTACTGCCAGTGGCATTTTAACTGAAGCGCGCCACTGGGAGTGGCGCGTTTGTCTCCTACAAATATCAACTGCGCAGATAGATACATGCGCGTGTATTTATAGTGATCAAAACTCATTTTTTGGCAAACGCGCCGCTGATAGTGGCGCGTTTACACAAAAATGCCACTGACAGTGGCGCGCTGTCATTCGTTGATTTAAAATTTTATTATTATCACTCTTATTATTAATAATATGATTTTTATAATTATTATATATAACTAAATCTAGATATCAAGTGAGGAGGTCCGGATGAGCGAACAAAAGAAGAGAGAAAGAGCCTTTTAGAGAGAGGGGTTGGTCACGGGTGTTGCAAAGTCAAGACCTTAATTTGAGGGATTGGACGAGAAAGGAGAAAAGAGGGGATAAGAGTTTGGTTCAGATTTTTTGTGACTGAAACCGTATGATCACTCGTGCCACATTTTATTTACTCAACATTTTATTCGATCAATTTATTCTTTTTCATGATAATTCAGTCCTCAGATCTTATCACTTATAATCAATTCATCTCTCTAATTAAATCTTAGTCTTTGATTTTGTTAATTTTGATATTCATTAATTAAGTGAATTAATTATCATTATCAACATTATTGTTTATTTAGTTTGAAATTAACTTCTTTATAATTTAATAAACGTATAGTTTGATATTTGAGTTTTGTTCTTACTATTTTGATATTATCTTTATAAATTTTAAAATTATAGTTATATATTTACTCATATTTTATTTAATTAATATTTTTTATATTTTAATATTTTAAAATATACAAGGTTTCATAATATCATTTTGTACGTAGATAGGGATAAGGTTCGATATCGGGAACTAGTCCCGAGTTAGGGTTAGTTTAAGATATAATTAATTAATAGATTATATTTATTAGAATTAAAGTGTTATAATAAATATTAATTAATTAAGAATAATAGGTAGTTAAACATGATAATACTATATGAGATTGTTGAGAGACGCGGCGGGTGATCTCAGTTTGTAGATGCCTTATATAACCAGATTAATGGGTTAGGTACGGTGTCGGTTTTGCCTGTGGGATCCCTTGGTTTGTATATATTTGAGTACCTTTATTTATCGGTCATTCATTCATCACTTGATGAGTTTGGCGGTGCCATGAGAGTATTTCTATTTTATCATTATTATTATTATTATTATTATTATTATTATTATTATTATATATTACATATATTTTTCCTAAATTGAATTAAGTGGTTAGGATATGACCTTTAGTATTTAGTGTATGCGGGCCATATTGAGTTATGGATTCTATTCTGTTTTATTATATTATTATTTAGCCAGCTTATTTAAGATCTTGATATATCTGAAGGGCTTTCTCCTTTGACCTCTGATTGGTACAGAGAAAGTCAGGAACTCTCCTCTAGCCCCTGGTTGGTACAGAGAGTCTTCCATATTAGAATCCGGATATGGTGATAAGAGAATAAGGGTCGGGTCGTCACTGCCTTAGTGACGCGTCATATTGGAACCCAGATATGGTGATAAGTGAGCGAGGGCCGGATTGTCATCATCTTAGTAACGCGCTGCATCGGCACCCGGATGTAGTGTCAAATGAACATGGGTTTTCGTACTTGACTCGACGAGTGCGAGGGGCAAGAAAGCTAGTCGGGGAAAGTAAGATTCGTTTAGGTAGTTGAATTGTAGAGTCCTTAACAGGTAAGCTAAGAGAGTTAGTTGATACTGTAATTAGGAGACGCGCTAATATTTTATGTGTTCAAGAGACTAAATGAACGGGTCAGAAGGCTAAGGAGGTGGAGAATACAAGTTTCAAATTGTGGTAGACAAGAAAAGAACGAAGTAAAAATAATGTAGACATCTTAATTGATAAGTCTCAAGAATGAAGTTATCAAAGTTAGGAGACAAAGGGGCATGATCAAATTAGTTTTTGGAGATTTAATCTTAAACGTCATCAATGCGTATGCCCCACAAGTAGGTTTGAGCGATGATGTCAAGAGACGATTCCGGAAAGACTTAGAGGACATGGTTAAAGGAGTGCCTAACAGTGAAAAATTCTTCATTGGAGGAGATCTTAATGGTCATGTTGGCACAGCTAGAGGGGGGTTTGAGAGGGTACATGAGGGTTTTGGATATGACAAACAGAATCAAGAGGGAGAAGAAATCTTAAACTTCGCTATAGTTTACGACCTCATGGTAGCGAACACCTTCTTTAGAAAGAAAAAATCTCATTTAATTACTTTCAACAGTGGTCAGCACTCGAGCCAGATCGATTTTGTCCTGACTAGAAGGGAGGAGAGACCAAACTGCATGGATTGTAAGGTTATATCTGGCAAGTGTGTCGTCACACAACATAAACTTTTGGTGGCTGATTTTTATTTTCAAGTATGTGTCCGACGAGATAGAGGCGTGAAAATTATGAGAACAAAGGGGATGTTTCTCAGGTGTTTAAGAATAAAATTATTGTAGAAGGGTCGTGAAACGAAGGTGAGGATGCGGATAATATGTGGAAGAAGATGATGACTTACATTCAGAATGTGACTATAGAGGTGTTTAGAGTAACCAGAGAAAATAAACGTGAACCTAAAGACACTTGGTGGTGGAATGATGATGTACAAAAGTCGATCGGTGAGAAGAAATAATGCTACAAATGTTTACATCACAACAGGAGTGATGAAAACATACAGAAGTACAAAGAAGTCAGAAGAAATGCAAAGAAAATTGTGAGCGAAGTAAGAGGTCAGGCATACGCGGAGCTGTATCGAAAATTAGATACAAAAGAAGGTGAAAATGATATCTACAAGATGACTAAACTTCGAGAAAGAAAGACAAGAGACTTCAACCAAATTAAATGTATTAAGGATGAGGTTGATAGGTTTTTGGTGAATGATGATGAGATTAAGAACAAATGGAGAGAATACTTAGACAAGCTATTCAACGACAAGAGTGAGAAAACCGCGATCGAGTTGGACGACTCAATTGACACCAACAGACGATTTGTTCAGAGAATTCAAGAGTCTGAGGTAAAAGAAACCTTCAAAAAGATGAAAGCAGGTAATGCGTTAGGACCCGATGACATCCCGATTGAGGTATGAAGATGTCTTGAAAATATAATAATAGTGTGGCTCACGAAACTATTTAATATAATTTTTCGGTCCAATAAAATACTTGATGAGTGGAGAAGAAGTATATTAGTACCAATCTTCAAGAATAAAAGAGATATTCAAAGTTGTACTAATTACAGAGGAATTAAGCTCATGAATCATACCATAAAGCTTTGAGAGAGAGTGATCAAGTATCGTTTAAGAAAACTGACAACCGTCTCTAAAAATCAGTTTGGTTTTATGTCTGGGAGGTACACCATGGAGATGATTTTCTTGATAAGATAACTTATGGAGAGACATCGGGAATAGAAGGACCTACATATGATATTTATTGATTTAGACAATCGTATGATAAAATATCAAGAAATATTATGTGGTGGACGCTTGAAAAGAAATAAGTCCCAACAAAGTACGTTACCCTTATTAAGGATATGTACATAAATGTTGTGACTTATGTCAGAGCATGTGACGACGAGTCCGATACATTTCTTATTAAGATAAGATTACACAAGGTCAGTATTGAGTTTATATATTTTCACCTTAGTGATGGATGAGATCACAAATGACATACAAGAAAATATTCTCTAATGTACGCCCTTTATTGATGATTAAGAGATATTCCTTGGTTTGTACTTTGTATAAACTGCATTCTAATAGTATAATTAACACAAAATCTGTAAAGCAAACGACATATACTTTTTTCATATTCTATTTTTTTTTGCTTGATTTGAGGAAGTATTTTTTAAATACATAAATTGTCATATTGAGTTCTTGTCAACGGATCTCCATCCTAAATGTATACATTCTACATTGCTAAAATAAACATGTTTATATTTACATTTTAAAATTTTAAAAAGTTTTAATCCATGTAAATAAAGCAGGATACTATATGTCGAGTCGATGATCGACATATTTTATATCAAAATGTGGACCTAGTATATTGATATCAATTTATCTATAAACGGAACAACATTTATTAAAAAAAATTCAAATTACGGATATCTTTTAATCTAAAAATTCATGCATCAACATTTGATGCAAACTACCAATTTAC
Source organism: Schoenoplectus triqueter (assembly GCA_964058805.1). NCBI lineage: Eukaryota > Viridiplantae > Streptophyta > Magnoliopsida > Poales > Cyperaceae > Schoenoplectus > Schoenoplectus triqueter. The sequence goes on along the minus strand of CAXKVV010000892.1, from coordinate 13,094 downwards.
CTTCTGATTGGAAAATTAGATTTCATTGAATATAACTGACGATTAAATGATTTCGAAATTACACGAAATTGATGCATGGATGTTGTTTTCTGCCGCTGCTACTCTCTAATAATTCGATTACTAGTAAAATATTTTAAATTAATATAGTATATACGTATAATAAGTTATCCATCTGTCGACGTCCGGAGGTAGTGATCCAAACAGCGATAATAAATTCAAACTAACATAAAGGTAAAAGCATTAAATGATGGGACATGCGTAATCCATTTTATTTTGGGGTCCACGTGGCCTAACAAATCCTTTCTTTCTACTCAAAGAGCACACGAAAAGAAAGAGAGAGGAGAGAGGGGACAAAGAGTAATTAGTATTTACTAACTGGGGTTTCGGTTGGTCGAGAAGCTAGGGTTTTGGGGATTCCTCTAGAAGGACGGACATCTAAATTTGGGGGACATTAATTGGATTTGATCGAAGGTGGATGAAAATTTTCGCTTCCGATAGAAATTTCGCGGGAGATGTTTCTAGTTTCCATGAGGAAATCGTTTAAGGATTCTCTCAAGTTGCTTGAAGCTGACATCCAGCACGCCAACACACTGTAAGTTGGATTTAAATATCATTTTTTGGTACATAAATACTAGCAATCGTTCATATTTGTAAGTATCAAATACAATTTAGCTGGTTCAGCGGTTGAATTCACTCCTTAGAATTGGCTGCCCATCTGAATTTTCTAATTTTGATCTTGATTTATGCTCTGATGGAATCAGTGAGAGGGTTTGAGTGAAATCGGGCACGAAGGGGAAGTTATTGGTACTGAAAGGGTATTTTTTTTTATTATTCCTTGCGTACTCACATGCAATTTTTTTTCCTTATTTTCCGTTACTTATTTGCTGGCCTTATACAAGTTTGGTGGGCTCAGCATTCTTCCTTCACTACAGTACTTTTTTTTCCATCAGAAAGAGATTGAATTTCCCAGAAGATTTATAACAAATTGTAATTGAGTTTCCATCAACTTATGAATGTTATTGAGAAGTCAGTTATTATTTTCTTCTGATGTATGATGCAGTGCCTCAGATTTTTCAAGAGAGTATGATGGCGCATGTCTCCAGATGCGGCTGTCTTACAGCCCAGCTGCACATTTCTTCCTGTTCCTGGTTCGGTGGACTGATTGTAGCCTTGCTGGAGCTCTTGGCCTCTTGAGAATACTTATCTACAAGGTTCATCTATTATACATTATCTGTTTATCTCTGTTTTTTCTTCTTCTTGTTTTTTTATTGGCATCTTATTTCTAGGATGTACTAGCCAAAGAATTATATTACACAGTTTGTGGACTGAGCAATAATGCTTAGGGCTGATGTAATTGTTTGAATAGCAGAATAGTGCTCTATGTTGGATAAAAACAGTTTCTAAATGCTATATAGTGTTTGAAATGGCACTTGAATAAGTAAAGGTTGGTGTTCTAGGTCCAGTAGTGGATTGGTGGTGCACAGGATAGCAAATTATCATTATTTATACTATTTGTCATTATCATAGTTGAAGCAACATGCAATTTTGATAGCATTGTTATCACTTTTGGCTTAGTCCATACTATGTTCTGACTTGGTGTGGTTTGCTTGGTCTGATTAGAGTGACTATATGTAATTGAGTTTTGGACTCATGATATACAATTGAGTATTGGTTGGTACTAGCTTTTGTGCCATTCTATTCATATATTTAGTTTTTCCTTCTCCGTTCTTTTGTTGAGTGCTTAAATTGAAGATGTGCATAATTATGGTCAAAGAAAGATTTTCGGGTGCAACTATGGGCAAGAAACTCTATTCATGCTTTTTTTTCTTTATTGTTGTCCTTTATTCTGAGCTCTTTCATCATGAATTTCTTACTGAGTCATGTGGTCCAGGAGTTATCATGTCCAACTGAAAAGTGTACAATGATATATTCCATGGTGTAACTTTGTTTAGAGCTGCAAATGAGCCAAGTTTGATCAAGCTGGGGTTAACTCAAACTTGGCTCATGAAAGTGATGAGCCAAGCTAGCTTGTTTTCTTGAGGCACTTCTGAGCTGATAATCTATCTCCAACTCAGCTGGCCATAATTCGAGCTGGCTCGTGAAAATAGTTTGGGGGAAAGAGTGGCGGGCGGTGGAAAGTGAGAAGCTCAAGGGTGGAGACGAGGAGCAGGACAGCAAAAGCAAGATGTTGCGATCGAGTACAGCGAAGTTGGGTCTTGGGAGGTGGAGATGTGGAGTGTGACTGCAAAGCGTGGTTTCAAGATCAACTCCAAGATCAAGTTCCGTCAGTTGAGGAGGTGGAGACATGAAGTGCGGTGCTTCTGATGGTATAGCTCTTGTGGGGAATGGAAATGTCAAGTGGGTAGTGGGAATAGAACAGGATCTGCGGAGTAGGAATGGGGGCGGGGGCGGGGAGGAGAGAGGGATCCATGTGTTTTTTATTTTCTAATAGTTCCTAGGCAGTAGGCTAGATTACTAGAGTCATGATCCTCATTGAATTGAAGTTAAATTCAATATTTGAGTTTGGGCCTGTAGGTTTTGGTACTTTACCTTTTTAGACTTTTAATATTTTGTCTGTACGAGTCACGAGCTGCAATCAGCTCACACTTGGCTTATGAATCAGCCGAGCCAGCTTAGCTCGAGCTGGTTTTGAGCTAGTTGTAAAAGCGAACTTTTTTCCAAGCCGATTTCGAGCGAGTCACGATTTTTTTTGTGCAGCCCTAGATTTGTCACATGATATGAGCTATATTTGCAATTTTATATTAATTTTCTTAATTATCTTTGTAGGTTTATGTGGATGGTACAACTACAATGTCAACTCATGAAAGAAAAGCAAGCATAAGGGAATTTTATGGTAAACATGAACCTCCGTTTATATTATTTTCTTTTTGTTTTTTTAAGATCATTTTGAAGTGGCAATATTTACTCCTGCAGCTGTTATATTTCCATCTTTGCTGCAACTACAAAAGGGTATTAGCGATGTAGATGATAAAAGGCAAAAGACAATTTGCATGGAAAGGTACAAAAGGAGAGACGATGAAGAGAGAAGAGCATTTTCTGAAATTGATGTTGAGAGGGAGGAAGAATGTGGGATATGCATGGAGATGAATGGCAAAGTTGTGCTACCAAACTGTAGTCATTCTATGTGCCTGAGATGCTATCGTGACTGGTACTCTTTTCCTTTTGTTTTGTATATGTTGAATCATTGAATGATTCAGGTTCTTACAAGTTGATTGCTTGAAAATTCAAGCAAGTATGCCTTCATATTTGGAAATTATTGAAGTTTTGTTTCAGAAAAAGAGAGAAATTCTGAAAGAGCATTTCAGGTAGTGCTTAACATTTGCAAATAAAGAATTAATATGTATGGCTGACACTCTAATAGAGATGAAAACACAAGTAGAAAGAGGAAAGGACAACATTCTTGAATTAATGGAATTTCACTGGAATCGTAGGAGAGCGAGGTCACAGTCATGCCCATTCTGCCGGGACAATTTGAAGAGAGTAAACTCAGCTGACCTATGGATGTTTACAGACGGCAGAGATGTAGTTGACATGGCAACCATAACAAGAGATAACCTAAGGCGTCTCTTCAGCTACATAGAGAAGCTTCCCCTTGTCATACCAGATTCAGTGCTGGAGTCCTACGATTCCCATGTAAAGTGACATATACATACTACCAGCTGTATGTCCTTCCATTTGAGAAGAAAAGTGATAATAAACAAATAGTTGAATATAGCACCTAACAGTTCTTACATTCGGAAGCTGATATATTACCAGACTCAGGTGCATGGGATAGAACCGTACTTTTCGATTAACATGTAGTATACAATATCTTGGTTGCTGATAAGCCATTAAAATATATTATTGTTTAGTTTAAAGTGTGAGAAATGTCGGCATTACCCCCAGTTACAGTGAAAATACTGGGTTACTTTTGCAAAACATGAAAAAGAGAAAATAATTCAAGAAAGTGATGTACACATTCTTTCAGCTAATTAATTGCTGTCCCTTCCTGTTGATTCTTTTGCAGAGTATATTCTTCTTCTTTGAAAGATGCTGCTGTTGCTGATACAAAAGATGATTCTTTTGGAAGCACTGCTAAAATTCAAAATGGCAAGGCTTCAGGATGTGTAAGAGTCGATGCCATTCTGAGTCTTTTGTAAATATTATGTAATGTTCCTATGAATGGTATGTATATTTATATAGGTTCTTAGATGGTCATGTAAAGGCGACACAGTAATCCATTCCTGATCGTGCCAAGCTTTTCCATGGCCCGGGTACTAGGTATATGTATATTTACTCCAGCTATTGTGCCTTCTAACATCCCAGTGTGGTGCTGTTATGATGAATGCAAAGACGAAGTCTAAAATACCAGCTTAAAGAGTAGGGGCAACATTTAGTTTAGATCCTCCAGTACAACCTTAGATCCTTAACTAAAACAAGTTGGAGAAACCAATCTTGAGCATAAATGGCTGTGAGGTCACCTCCTCTCATTCTTTATTACTAGTTCGAAGAGTTTTCAAGATAAGCAAGGTAACTTTGCTGATGGACAAAAGAAAACAATTATTATGATAAAAGGAGGCTGATGCATCGGTGAAACTCAGCTGATAGTAAGGTCAAGATTAAATCAGATCATCAAATGAAAATACTAATGTCATCAAATTTTTTTCTCCAACTTTCTAATAAACTAAGCCTGTTATTTTGTAACCTGGGACATGCTACATATAATACTTGCGCATGCTTTCACAATTTTAGTAAAGCACTATATTTCCCAACTAAATGTTATGTTAATACAACAACAGTATCGACGCACACCCCCACCAAGTCAGAATGGAAATATAGCCCCCCTACTGATGAACGAATTAATCTTCAGTATACAGCATCCTTAATTATTAACCTGCACGAGAGGTAAATTCTAAAGGTCACATAAAATAGCAAGTATGAGGCATATTGCAAAACATAGTAAAAGAAGTGGAAGAAATTCCACTTCAGCAGCTTAGTATATTTTGAGGATCCTATCATGTACAGTTGGGCTGTGTCATTCTTATGAAGAAGCTAAAATTGTTACTTCACAAGTAAATGGAGACAGCTAAGGGTCCATTCTTTGTTGTATTTCAGCTAGCTTTGATAATATTTGGACCGTGGCATGCAGAGTTAACAAACATAGCAAGCCATCAGAAAAAAACCAATCCGATCTAAATTTTTCAAAACCTGGCTCTGAGGATAGTTTTCTTCTATATTTGCATTGATTTGTGCGCCTAATGTTTCAAAGCCATGGCTTTTATGTGTGCATAGAACACCTCATAGTTAAAATTTATAAGAACCAAGGCTTCCTGCTCTAAAACCTTGTCACCGAAGGGGCCTAAAGAAACTAGACAAAATTCAATACATGAGTACACACTTGTTAAAGTGGTAAGCTCTGGTATTTTTCGATTTATCCACGGTCCACTAGTTCCTTAGTTTTATATAAAATTCCACTTCAGTACAACCTTGAATTGATGAAATGGGTAAATGCTAGAATAAAACACCATTTACACAACTTTGAATATAGGCAATATATTTACCTTGTCATGAATTTTAATATTCCATGAACTACCTTGTTGGGATAAATTGGGATCAATGGAGTAGGTGGTGTGCTGGGATTGGTTCCTCAACAGAGGTAGTCTAGTTGGTACCAAGTCATCATCACTATCATAGTAGCTCCCAGGATCGGGACCCAAAGCCCTTAACACCAATGCTAGAAAAATCGACAAGGCCTGCACAAAAGACCAATAGTAGTTCTTCATGGTTAGATTTTGACAGGCAGCTTCAGAACTTGATAGCATTTGGTCTCAAATGCACAACTGACAGTCAGCTCAGGGTCCGGTTATCACCTATTAAGTTACAGAAAATGCATCTGGAACTGTAACCATGCAAGTCAAAACTTCATGCTAGAAATGTCCATGCAAGGATAAATAAACGAGGATGACATGCACTTGTAATAATTAGGTCCAATAGAGAGATCTAAAGGAAGGGGGGTCTGGGAAATTTGGATCAATTGTACAAATCATTGTAAATCTAGAAATGCTGCTTAACAAATATCAGTATCCATTTTATAGAGTTCTGCTTACTTCAACAGCAACAACGGATATGGAAACCCATTCACATATCTCAGCATTGGATCTCACAAAAGTTTTCAGTTCATCAAATTTTCCAGTTGGGTCCTCTGGAAAGTCCTGAAAATTGAGAATACAAACAAAAATGTCAGAAAAATGACAAAACAAAATTATCTCAAAATGATTCTGATTACCAAGAACATGTTACCTCTTCCCAGCTTCTATTCAATAATATATCAGCAACAATGGCTGCTTCCAGTATGAGAATCATAAAAACGAGAACAGTGTACTTATCCTAATTAAGGAAAATCATTTAGTATGCTCACTTGGAGAATGGACTAAAAGTACTGAAAGCAAAGGGGCCGATTTAAATGTAATACAACACATCAAACCGTCATTCATACACTACAAATAAGGCAGAGATATACATTACAGAATGAATGATATATATTCCTCAAGCACCATCTTGCTCACCCTTTTCCAATTCCAAAAATTGAAAAGTTAAAGACTATTTTTTTCTTCCAAAAAATGATTATAATCATATAATGAAATTGAAAGAAATAGATAGTTAAAGATAATCTCAATTGAAATATTAACAAATTAAAGAGAGGCAATTGAAAGAAATAGATAATAAATAAATAACAAGGATACACAAGCGAGGCAGTGACTATTCATGGTCTCTGCGGCTATGTGCCCAGAGCATGTTATGAAGCAGAAGATCACTCCAAGGACAAGAAATGCAATTATAAACCTGCAAAAAAATTTTGATATAAACCTCTGTAAGATGTCAAAATGCATGCTATACACCCCCCTAAAACAAGAAAATTTATGCATGCCCCAGTAAAATATAGGAAACCGGATGCAAATCTACTTAGCACGGACATATTCTGAGTATCTTCCCTTCCTTTTCTTCTATGAAAATATACCCTAACATCTCACCTTTGTTCACTCAATGGGTGAAGGTCCCTTTTTTTCTTTGGTGGTCCTTTTCAGAAACTAAGCAAGGAAAGGTCTGTGTTATGATGAAACCAATTGATTATAAAGAATCCATCTAACTAAGCAATATCTGAGCTTAAGGACATCTATTATGTTTGCATTGCTTAACAAGGTTTATTGATCAGAACAAAGCAAGAATAAAAATAAAATAAAAATTGAGCAAAGCAGTCACTGCTACGAGAGAGGCCAACTTGAAGGCCCCAAGTTTACATAATTCTTTGTAATTTTTGTTTGTTCTTCAGAAAATGCACCCATACTAAAATTCAGTTGTATGTTGAGAACAGTAAAACTGTGATAATAATACTTTGTCAGCACCATCTAAGTACCAAATTGCAACAATATTGTGTAGGGGGGAGAAATAAACCATGCCCTTAATTATTTAATTTGTTGTAATATAGAGGATACAAAAAAATTGTACTAACTGCGGCAGTGTTTCTCTTACTTGGTAATTTTTTTAAGAGAAGGGACCAGTGACGCTAGTTTTAGTGGCATTCCATGCCGCCAATTTTTTATTTATATTTTAAAATTTAAAATTCAAATTTGAAATCCAAACCATTAATCTTGTTCATTTTTATGAGAGATATATGCTCATAAAATTTTATGATTTTTGAAGATTATTTTATGCTAGATCAAATGGTAATAAAATAAATAAACCTAATTAATAATGACCGGTTATTTTCTATGTATTTATTTTGTTACCGTTTGATCTAGTATAATATGACTTCTAGAAATCATAAATTTTTACGTCCATACATCTATCATAAAAACAAAAAAAGAAACATAGTTTATATTCAAATTTTAAGTATTAAATTTTAAAATATAAATAAAGAAGTTGGTAATATCACACATCACTAAAACTAAAACTAGTGGCATCGGTTTCTTCTCTTTTTTTTTTTTTAATTAACAATTTAAGGAATATATACAAATAATTTTACTTCCATAACAGTAATCTGTAATCAGCTCAATTTCAACCTTAAGTTGACCTGACCCAAATAAACGACAAGGACAAGTAGCATCGTAGCAGGAGAGAAGTAAGAGAAAAGCGCGTATTAGCCGCCCTACCAGGCCACCGAAGAAACGAAGAAAAGTAGGAGAAAGAATAACCAAAAAGCAGTGAAAGCTTTGATAATGTGAAGCAAAAAGAACGAACCATTTACCAAATCACTTCAATATTGCTTTCAAATTTACGTCCGATTGGTCGTATTTCATCTCAAAATAAACTATATTCAAACTTATATTCTATATTCCTTCACTAAATCTCTACCTTTGCCGGGCAGCACATTAGCACTAAATTCAGCCCAAAAATACAAGACAAAATCAGCAAAAAAAAGTTAAATGAAAGGCGTACCACGGAGGACTGGAACCAGAGCCACCGCTCTGCTTGAACCAAACGCGAATCATCCAGAGAGAATAGAGAATCATTCCCATCCCAGCTAAACCAATCACCGAATTCACCAGTTTGAGCACCGACTGGAGGCAGTTCCGAACCATCCTCCCCATCATTCTCTCCTGGAAAATCCGATTTCAGATTAGGAGGGCTGAACTTTTAGAAAGGTCTTTCGTCTGATTTGTGAACTAGTATTTTTCTTCGGATTCTTCTTGAGGGAGGAGGAAGAAAGAGATGTGGTCTCTCTCTCTAGCTTTGAATAAAACAGCAATAGGCTTTCTTCTAATTAATTTTTCTTCTCGGATATGATCTTGATTACACCGCGTATCTTTTACGTTGTTTTACGAACTCACAGGTGGCGCTTTTTAATAGCGGCTTTTAATTGGATAAAGTGGAAAATACGGAAATAAATACACGAGGTCAAATAAGGCCAACGCCAAGTGGATATTAGCGAAGAGTCGTAACTTTTTCGCGTCAACTAAAGTCTCATTTTCTAGGCCACCCTTTTCTGTGCCTCCGGTTTTGGTAGTAAATAAAGAACACATGTGAATCTGAGATTTCGAAGAGATGTTGACATTTGGTATTTATTGTACGGAAAAATACCGGGTTTATTCAATAATTTCTACGGTGACCTAATTCCTACACAGTCTAGATTTCTCAGGGAACCAAAAAGGCCCAGTACTTCAAATGGAAGTCATTTATCAAAACAGTACCAATGTTTTTGTTACAATGAATTTTCGTATCTGGCTACCTTTGATATTTAGATCAATACTGTGATTTAGATTTATTGCTTGGAAAAAAAAAATACCGAGATTTGATAGATATGTTATGGGATATACACAGATATAATAAAAGATCTAGGCAAAAATAATACATTCTTACGAAAACCGTAAGCTGATTTCAAAAAGTTGCGGGTGTTTCATTGTGTTATTTCTTACAATTTGCTCAATTAAAAATATTATTGGTAGGCATATTTTCATTATTTACTTTTTTTTTTGTTTTAGTCCTTTTAACATAGTCACCGACACTTCATCATTGAGGGAAAATGATTATGAGAAATGATCAGAATTGCTTACAAGTTACAATCACGCAACATCCAAAGATGGCACCGAGTTGATATGTGAGATTAGAGTGGTACTCTGAATCGTTTTTTTTGTTCTGTAAATCTAAATAATTAATTTAAATTGTTCAAAATATTTTATATGAAAATTTACTTCAGACCAAATTATACATTTTTTATATATTTTTACTATTTTTTAAACGGTTAGAAAATCACTTTTTTCAACGGCTCATAATATTTAAATTAATTGATTTTCTAACTATAAAAATAGTATAAAATTCTTAAAAATATAAAATTTTGTTTTAACTAAATTTTTATATAAAATTATTTTAAACGATTATTTAGATTTTAAAAATAAAAAATAATTCATAAGAAAGAAATAATCCATAATTCCATATCATACATACCACGTAGCCCAACTCAACTTTTCTCTTTCAAAAAAGATAAATAGATGGACGTAAATTTTTAGTGGGTTCGGTTCGCTTTTTGGAATACTTTATTATGCTGATTTGCAAAATTAAGTGCTGATCGCGTCATTCTTTCGTGGTTTTGTGGATTTATGATACAAGCAGTATACATACATTGTAGTGGAGCTAGATCGGACGTCACGGACAGTTGATGTGGTTTCTTTGTCACCGACTTATTAATAAATTTAGTCCATTGAATTCTGTTATTCATTCGTGTCCATTTAATTTATTTTCCCAAGAGACGGGGCATTTATTCTGCATTTCTAAGTTTCCGAGATTGTACGCGTATTTAATGGGAGGATAAGAAGATAATGGAGATATCAGATAAGTTTACTTGTTGTCCGCCTGCCGTGTTTGGGATGAAAATAAGTTAGAAATAAAGTTATCGACAGTTCTCACAAAAAAAAAAATGAGTCAATTTTAAAATTATTATTAAATTTAATCTCAAACTTCACTGTAAAAATAAGAATTATGACCTTTTGTGATATCTTGTCATCGTATTGCTACAAATACATGCTCCATCTTCCTAGGAAAAACTGATATTCCTACTTTAGTTAACCCTCACTATTACTGTTGAAACAACAGTCGGTTTGTGGCTTTAATTTCTACTTTTAGGCCTTTTATTTTCTTCTCTTTTTATAAACAATCTTCCTAGATGCTGGGATGTGGTATGAAGACCCATTTGTTTCGTAAAGAAAACAAGTTGTACAACCACTTTTTTGTAAAAAAATAAATAAAAAAGTTTTGTATCAGAGTCATTAACTATTTATTTATTTATACTGCATGGTTTGCATATATCTGAAAGGCTAAAACTCAGTCTCAAACCATGCCTTCGAACCCACTGATTTTTTTAACAATAATATAATTAATAATATTTTTTATAATAAGATTAAAAAATTAAAATTTTAACACGACAGTATATCACTGAGATTTACAAACGCTTCACTAAAATTGACACTTTGTGCAAATGACGTATTTCCTTTCCTCTTTTTTTTTTAATATTTTCTAGTTACTTTACGAAATTTGTTTTTTAGCAATGTAAGTGACGTCTCCACTTCCAGAGTTCCAATTAATCGAGTTTCTGTACAAAACAAACACCAGTGTGATGCGCTATCGTTCTCAATATTAAAGTTATTTTCTAAATTTTATTGTTAAAAATATAATTAATTATATATTAGTATTTTAAAAAATCAGCGCTTCAAACCAGTAGCATTCAGAAAGTGATGAATTGCTTGTCAGAATATGCAAACATGAATTTGACTCTAAATTTATGTGAATATACATGCAGCGCTGATAGCAATAGTTCGTGGTCCATTGATATCAATGCCGATGTAAATATCTATCTCATGTACGAGCGTTCGACGAAGGAGCTTAATTATAACTATCTAAAAATATAATAAAAAAATATATAATATAAAATTTAATCTACAACTAGTATGAAAATTATTTTAAATCATTCAAATTGATAATTTAGATTTAAAAAATAAAAAACAATTCATAATATGAAGATGATCTATATTATATATAACACATTAACACTATACCCCAACTCTCTATATAGTCATAATAAATGTGAATGCGATTTGAGTTTTTAAGTCAATTTGATACTTCTGTGTATTGGATATTGATTGATAGCGGAATCCCCGTTGTTCAGATTTCATCGACTCATTTTTTTTCTCTTATATTAATTCTTTGTTTTTTCATCATAAGTGATGCATGCACCCACCAAAAATTTCTAAATTTATAAAAGTAAATTTAAAGTATATAAAAAGGTGAAGTAAAACTAAATACCTGAAAATTTTATTTTTAACATATTTTATCCACTTCATTTACTTACTTTATTAGTATCAAAGTTTAAAATGGATTTAATATTTATTCCGCTTTAATGTTAAAATTTACTTCGTGGGAATAATTTTAATTATTGGCGAGAACATTAACACTTCAAAAATAAAAGAAAATCCAAATTCTCTAATAAAATCCAATTCATGTAGATAGACCAATTTGCACGTCAACTTCATGTAGTGTATTTATTGCAGCAAAATACTACTCTTTATCCTATCAACACATGTCGCATCGAACACTACATAATTTCGGTAGATATTTTCGAGTACCAAAGAAATTAGATTTAATTCTATTTGATGTCTTGTATAGATTTTGACACAAATCAAACGATGGGGGATAATTACTAAGGAGAGACAAGAAGCCTAGGTTTTTCAATACCCAACCAACAGTATTGACCATCTATCTCTCTATATGACCATATCCCGTTCAAATTTCTACTTTGTATTTAATTTCAAAGCAAGATAAGAAATTGACTTTTCTCTCTATTTCTCTCTACTTCTATCTACTTCGTCTCCTTTCTACATCACCAACTTAACCCTAGAGAGTAGAGACCGAACTGGTCGCCATACGATTGGACATTTGGACCTGATCTTTCTTCCCAACATATGTTACAAATTTATATATTTCCTGAATTTTCTTAACTCCTTCCAAAGCTTTTACACATAAATGGAGGAGTAGGCGATTCCTACTTCTGGACCTTACAAATTTAATTTGATTATTTTAATTTTATAGAAGTGACCTCGTTCTCTCATATAAAGGTACATTTCTCCTAAAAATATCCTTAATCATGTGTCAGGAATTTTCCAACTAAACTTTTGTCCAAATAGACCTGTGCCTACTTTTTTAATACTTGGTTCACACTAACTGGGCCTCTAACTATGCTCTTGTTTGTGAAATTACGGGCTTCTGATTATGAATTTCGAGGCCCAATAGATACAGTCCATTTGGCCCACTGTTAATTCCCTTCGCTTCTACTTTTCCAGTCGACCGATCCTCTGAGTCTTCTCGACAGACTCGACTCCTCCATCCCCCCATCTCTTCGGCTTTTTGCTCTCGCATTTTTTTTCTAATTTCGCTGAAAACCGCCATTTTCGTTTTCCGCATTTTTCTGAAGAAAAACGCAAATAAAAGATCAATTTCTATTTGATTTTCAGCGAGCGCGAAGCACTCCCTTCTCCTTCCCGCAATTTGAGACGGTTTGCGATTTTTCTGGTGCACCGCTTATCCCCTCATTATATTAAAAACCAATT
>CAXKVV010000891.1:0-22281 GCA_964058805.1 Schoenoplectus triqueter | reverse complement strand
GGACAGGTGCGGGTCCCAATCCAATCGGATCAGATTAATTTATATATTCATTTTTTTTGTAGCTTCTCTTGATTGAACAGTCACAATTTTTGATGGATAAATGGACAATTATCCGAGCTGAGAAACGAAGACGAGAGCAAGATTTCCCACAGAAAATTAGTAATATTTGGGATATTACAAGTTGATTGGAGTGAAACGACTTTGGATATAAATTAATATAATTAAGGCAGAAAAAGAAGCCGATTTGCAATAAAACACCTAGACCAAATTGCTTAGAAGATAACAATACTAAATTATTTATTAGTAGATGCTAAAACGCGACACTGAATTAAAAATATAATTAACTCCATCAATTAACTGTTGGGATCGTCTTGATTATGTGTCTGATTAACATGTCCTCTCAGGAATTTATTAAACAAGAAAAATGATAACTTAGCATAAGGACTTTTGATTCTTGAATTCAGTTCAGCCGATTCTTTGAAAAACTCAACTCTTACTCTGTCTTTATGAGTCTAGTCGAGCCTTTTCTAATAATAAGGATTGTACTTCTCAATAATCAAATTCAATCTTTAAAAAATATATCTTTCTAACTTAATCTTTATCAAATCTTTATCAAATCCAGTCCTTTCCGACCCTTACCTATCTTTCTTATATCATTTCTTTAATATTTAATATTATATATTAATTACACTTAAAAAATTCAAAAAGAAATTTCAAATAAAATACTAAAATGGAAAAAAAATATAATTTAATATTTTTATATAAATATAAACTAATATTAAAAAATATCTAATCATTAAAAAAAATCAATCCCTTACCGACCCTAATCCAACTCTTTGAAACCGTCCCTCTAAAAGCCCTTATCAAACTGAATCTTACCTAACCCTCTCGTAGGCCCGTTAGATCCGGCCCCTTAAGAACGATACCTAGTCAGTTGGGATTCCAAGTCCTACCTTGTGTTTGACTAAATTGTTATTAATTTTGGGATTGCTTAATTTATGGCCAATTTTCATCCAATTCCTAGTTATATCTTTTTTTATTGTTTTAGATTTTATTTTTGAAGCATCTTAATATATACAAATGTTTAAAAAATATTGCGGGTTTGTTATGATATTAAAAATAGGATGGGGAATTGGGATCCTTGATAAATGATAATCATTATTTTGATAATTTTGACAAACGATTTTATATAAATTCATAGAAAATCTTAGAAATAAAAAATATAAACATATTCTTAAATTTATGGATTGATTGTGTTTTAATTTTCATGTCATTTGATACTCCATCAAAGACCATCAAAATTCTATAATTTTAACAGTTTAAATTTAATATCCTTTGATGGAATATCAAATGATATCTAAATTGTATGAAAAATTAAAATACAATCAATACATAAGCTTAAGAATATGTTTATGGAGTTTTTTTTCATTTTTAAAATTTCTTATTTATTTATATTAAGTAAGTTGTCAAGATTTTCAAAATAAATGGCTGTTAATGGATCTCCACTCTTAAAAATATGCAATAAAAACAATGTAAGTTTAGTTTTAAAAGTATGCTACAAATCTTCATTACATTAATCAAATTGAGTGACTCAGATCTGTTTGTTAAAAATAAAAAAAATCTAGATTGGATTAGTAGCACTAGAAAAAAAAATATGGCAACCCTACGCAACGATATAATTAAGTGAACTATATAAATTCAGAACCACAAACTTAGTGCAATAAATCCTTATTTCAAAAATGATAAATTAGTTATATGATTAAATAAAAAAATGTTGTAATTTACTATTGTTAAGACTTACCAAATGACATGAACCAATATATTAAAATAATTATTACAGATGGAAACCAAATCATCTCACTTTATTTCAATTTCCTTTAAATTAAAATTTATTTTGGACATGGCACTTTTTATATTAGCTCCTAACGTGTTTGCGTGTATAAATTTAGTTCTTAATTGTGAGTTTTAAATCCACGTGACGTAGGGACCGCTCGAAATTAAATTAACCCAGGGTGCAACGAATCTGGTATGATGTGTCACATTTGAAATGAGCATAGGCATAGTTTTACGGTCAAATATTTTATTTTTGAAGAGATATGGTGGCAGATTTGACAAAAGAGAATGGAAATAGGTTAAATAAACATACCTTCATCTAAGGTAAAGTTCTAAAAAGTGCAGTATTACGCAATCAAACATCGCTTTACTATATTGCTAATATCATAATATGCATCACCATCACTGACCAGGGCACCAGAAAAAAGGCGTCTCAGAAGACTTTTTGTGGGTTTAGGATAATTACAAAGGAAACAGATCAGTCCAGAAAATCGACCGAATTCATCATCAAATAGAATTTGAACTTTGAGTCATGAAGGTACACAAATATAACCACACCCGTGAAGAAACTAGGACGACAGAGGGATCAAAATCTGGTAATTCAAATAAAACAAAAGTTCTTTTGCATTTCGTGCATATTAGAAATCAGTATCCGTGCCGCTTCTGCAAAATTAACCAAACTTATTATGCAAGTGCGCAGTATATATGTTGTCTTTTTTATGAAAAATAAAGCTCCGGTTAACCTCCAAATATATATAGAGTTTTACTATTTTCAATAATTTTTAAAATATATTCATTAAATGATAAAAGATATCAATATTTATCTATCAAAATTTATCATCTTTTAAAAATCATTAAAAAATAGTAATAAATTTTGAAATTGGTAAAAAAATTATATTCTATGAGATTTTGATATAAATAATTTACTAAGCTATTTAAATCGACCATTCGAGTATAAAATTTAAATTTAAATCATTAGCATTTCGAGTTGAAATCAATGAAAACATATTAGATAAACTATATATATATATAATATTTATTAAACTTGTACCAACATCTTTCTGTAAAAAAAAAACACAGTTGTGTATTAATGTTATTAAAACAGAAACAAAAATCTTATGAGTTTAGGCACTAGTTTTTGATCGAATGACAAAAGAAAATGTTATCTGAGTGAAAAGTTATAAATTCGAAATTCAGATAAAAAAATATATTTTGTAAATATTTATCAGTCGAGTAGCATAAATTCTCATCTTACTCGAAAAAAATCACATCGGATGACTGAAATGGACTTTTGGATTTGTTGGATAAATATGAATCAAATTACATAACTCATATAGTAGAAACTTGCGTTTATATTTTAGCCAGCTGTCATGTCGATTCCCAGCCATGAAGGGATCCTATTTCTCATGTGCTGACTTTTCTGTGACTTCCATAAGTTACAGAGTAAATAGTAATTGGAAAGTGTTGCTTGACAATAAGTTATCTTGATAATTTTAATAATAAATTTTTAAATAAATATGAAAATTTTTTAAAAATAATTTTTTGTATAGATATGTTTTTTTAATTATAAATTGATGGTGTTTCAAATTTTATATAATTTCATTATCATTTGATAATCCATCAAAGATCATTAAAATATTATATAATTTACAACGGTTTTTAATGAATTATCAAACAATAATGAAATTGAATGAAATTTGAATAATCATCAATTTATAAGTAGAAAAATATATCTATAAATATTTTTTATTTTTAAAAACTTTTTCATAATTATTTAAAGATTTAATATTAAAATTATCAAAATAGCCATTCGCAAGTGATCCCTTCTCATAATAATTTTCTTAGTACATAAGAAAATAAGAAAATGACAACTAAAACAAAGGAAAAAAAGGGCCGACTACCTTCAGACATCAGGCCTCAAGGTGCCAGGCAATAATGCAACCACAAAAGATCGATCCAACTCCAGAGAAATCAGGCTCGGCCCCTTTCCCTACTATAAATACATCATCGATGATAGCTTCTGAATCCGGAGTCCCACTTACACTTCCCTTGCGCACTCCCACTCAGTCTCTGTCGCTACACACACTCCTCGATTCTCTGCAAAATATGGCAGGCGGGGCCCAGCCGCAGAGAGACATAGATGATCTGCCAAAGAACGACGCCAACTACACTGCGCTGACACCTCTCTGGTTCCTGGATCGAGCCGCGTTGGTTCACCCGAACCGGGCGTCCGTCATCCATGGTCCGCTCCGGTTCACCTGGGCCGATACCTACCGACGATGTCGCCAGCTGGCCTCAGCTCTCTCCCGCCGGTCAATCGGACCGGGTTGCACGGTACGGACGTGCTAATTTAAATTTTAAAGTTTTTAAACCCATGCGATTTATTATTTTCTTTTTTCTTTTTTCTTTTTGCGAATACCCCCCTGGACAAAAGAGTGCTGTGTTTCGTGTTGTCTGTACCTATCTGATATTTACCAGAACATCGGGAAAGAATAGTACGCATCAGCACATTATTCTGTGCTTCGAATTCCGTTTAAGTAACTTTTGAAAGCATTTGCGAATAGTAGACAGCGAACCTCCGGATCTTAGTGTAAAATTGAAGAGTAGGGACTGCGACTGCAAATTAGTGGTACTGGATAAGTTTAATATGCAAATAATTATCCTTTTTGACTTTTGAGTGTCAATTCTTTTTGTTAGGTTATATTTTATCTTGCCATATGGTTGCCTAATGCCTAGTTATTGGGACCGCACATCTTCTGCAGAGATTTTTTCTGGAGCCTTTGCGGTACTTTTATTGTGAACCGTCTGATCGCTCATAAATGGTTCTGATTTAACAATATAAAAGTTTCCAGCATAAAAATTCGTGTTTATTGTTAAATCATAACCGTTAATGAGCGATCGGACGGTTCACAATAAAAGAACCGACTCTAGAGAAATTCTCCAGAGGATGTGCGCCCAGTTATTGGTGGCTATCCTAATTTACTGGACTTTACCCTTTGTTTGACAATTGGTTGTGCAATTCTTAATTAATTAATAGAAGATACCATATAAAATTCATTAAGGTTTCTAAATTGATTGTATGGATTTTTAATATTATCGTCCAAATAGGTAGCTTATTGGGTTCATGCACGAGTTATAAGTAGCTCAATTATATTAATCAGCCATGGGCCCAAATGTTAATATCTTATACCTTCAAGTAAATGGCATTACTAACTATTAATTCTAAAGCTGCTCTGATTAATTTTTACTCAGTAAGTTAAATTGCTTTGTGGTATACTTAGTAAGATTAATTATTTACCGTGATCCCCACTCAACCAAATAAAATCACCCAGTGGGTGAGAAATTGATTAGATTCTCAGCTTCTTACATGGTATAGTTGGTCTTTCCTGTGGAGAAGTTCTGATATTTTCTAACAGGTAAAATAAGTACTTTGACATATCAGGGCAAAATAGCGTCAAAGAAGAGGAAAATTAAGCTGAGAAGTTTGACAAATTGTAATCAATTTACACTACTAATTCTTGTACCTTGAACATATCAGGTTGCTGTAATAGCACCAAATGTACCGGCAATGTATGAGGCGCACTTTGGTGTGCCAATGGCTGGTGCGGTGGTAAATGCTGTGAACGTCCGCCTGAATGCCTCCACAATTGCTTTTCTTCTAGATCATTGCGATGCCCAGGTGGTGATGGTTGACCAAGAATTTTTCTCATTGGCTGAGGACTCCCTTAAGATCATTGCTGACAAAAAGAAATCCTCATTCAAGCCACCACTTTTGATTGTGATTGGTGACCCTACTTGCCATCAGGAAACCCTTCAGGAGGCATTGAATAAAGGGGCAATTGAGTATGAGAAGTTTCTAGAAACAGGTGATCCCAGATTTGAGTGGAAACCTCCCAAGGATGAGTGGCACACTATCGCACTGGGGTATACATCGGGGACTACAAAGAGCCCCAAGGGGGTGGTGTTGCATCACAGGGGTGCATACCTCATGGCACTTAGTGTGGCAATGGTCTGGGGGATGAATGAGGGAGCTGTTTATCTGTGGACACTGCCAATGTTTCACTGCAATGGATGGTGCTACACATGGTCACTTGCGGCTTTATGTGGTACCAATATTTGCCTTCGTCAGGTAAATTCGTGAGAAGAGGGCTGGATTCTTATCTATCTGAATTAGATACATTGTTTATAAAAAAATATCGCAATTTGGAAATCAATTTACCACTCAGCAATGTGATTTTAAAAAAGCTAATAGTTTAGTTTATTGGCGTTGGTTCAGGTACCAAACAAAAACAGTTTGAAATTACACCAAATTGGATACATGTTTTATCGAATTAATAAAAAAACAACTATAATCTTAGCTTCCAATTAAAGAATTTTAAGTATATCGTTCCAGTGAAATTAATGTATTTTTAGACAGTTCTGGTTAGACGTAGGGTATGTGCAGTATAAGAAAAGTGTAATTTCCATGAGGCATGGCCAATTACTTGGGTATAATTAGGTTGGCTGCAGATTGCAGAGTGTAGAATAATTGTGTTGTAAAATTAGGCCAATATTGGATCGTGTTCCTGCACCCCTCATAATGGTACCAATTTGTTGAAGAATTATCCATGAATTTGTTGATAAGAGTTTTACAAGTAAAGGGAAATACAATCATCTTACCTGAATGCAGTTTGGATGTACGTAAAGATAATAGTTGGTTTGCACTTTTGATAAACTGCTAATTTTACTTCCCCTAACCAAGCACATCAACAAACTGAAAGTAAATATATAAATACAATAACCAAGAGAAATCAGTCACACTTTCTCACCCACTGATCCTCACTGTAGGTCTCAACCAGGGCAATATACTCTGCCATTGCTGACCAAGGAGTGACCCATTTCTGTGCAGCCCCAGTTGTCCTAAACAACCTCCTAAATGCACCACGCTATGAGACGTATCTCCCCCTCCCACGTCCTGTCCATGTCATGGTTGCTGGCGCAGCACCACCACCATCCCTCCTTGCTGACCTCTCCACTCGCGGCTTCATTGTGACCCACACCTATGGCCTCTCTGAGACCTATGGCCCCTCTACTATCTGTGCCTGGAAACCTGAATGGGACCGGCTCCCTCTTGATCAACGGGCTCGCTTGCATGCCCGTCAGGGGGTCCGGTACATTGCCCTTGAATGTCTCGAAGTGCTTGACCCCAAAACCATGGCCCCCGTACCAGCTGATGGGACCACACTGGGCGAGGTTGTTTTCCGTGGAAATGCAGTCATGAAGGGGTACTTGAAAAATCCTAGTGCAAATGCAGAGGCATTCGCAAATGGATGGTACCACTCAGGTGACCTGGGAGTGAAGCATCCAGATGGGTACATAGAGATCAAGGATCGATCCAAGGATATCATTATATCAGGAGGGGAGAACATATCAAGCTTGGAGGTGGAGAAGACTTTATATCTGCAGCCTGCAGTTCTCGAGGCATCGGTGGTGGCCCGCGAAGATGAACGGTGGGGTGAGTCACCATGTGCATTTGTGACATTGAAGGAGAGTGTGGATGGATCTGACGAGACGTCCTTGGCAGAGGACATTATGAAGTTTTGCAGGGAGAGGATGCCAGGTTACTGGGTCCCAAAGTCGGTGGTGTTTGGCCCATTACCGAAGACTGCTACTGGAAAAATCAGGAAGGAGGAGCTCCGTAAAAAGGCCAAGGAGTTGGGACCAGTTAGAAAAAGCCGGCTGTGATTTCAATCGTTCATGGGGTTTAGTTATAGTTTTGGTTGGTCTCATGAAATTGATTTATCATATAAGAAGTAAAGAAAGAGAAATGAGACCATAATTGCAAATGGACTGTGGTGTTCATAATGAGCTCACAAGGCAAATTGTAACAAATGAGGAGAACCAAAACTACTTGAGAACCCAGATATGTATTTTGTTTCTGAACTTTCCTGCCTATATTATATATTTTTTTAAAAGCTTGAATGGTGGTTGCTTCAGTTGGGAAAAATAAAAACATTCGGACCGTTTATGAAGGGTTGACTGAATATCTAAATCGTTCAGCTGAAGATCAGCACTGTTTAAATAATAGTACTCAACATTACTGGGTTCCAGATATTTCTTGGATGTTTTGTTTCTTCCCTGATTTCCTGTATTCTTCTCTATTCTCAGTCCGCCTCTCTCTCTCAGTCTCACTCATCTCCTTGAGTGCACATCCTCGATCTAGCTTCGCGCCTGTTCCAGACAGCGCATCCTCTTCACGAGCACACATTTTGCTTCCATTATGAGCACACATGGTGTCTCTCTCTTTCACGCCGCTTCTTTCTTGCATTGTTCTCAGTTGTTGTACACCATGGCTTAGTTTCTCTTTTTTCCAATTTTCTGCTGACTTTTTCTATTTCTTTTTCCAATTACTGTGGTGAACATGCGAATGGTAATTAGAGAGTTATCCAATATTATTCTAACCTAGACTATGAAGTCTAACATAACGTCCTTTTATTCAAAATTTTTTTGGAGGCACCCTGCCATGAATCATTAGTTATTTTTTTTTCCATGATATTGGATATCTCTCTAATTTACGCTGCTTGAAACATGTTGTCAATTTACTTGAGAAAGGAGCATGGACATATTTTCAGTTATCATTGTCAGGTTGGGTCTCATTCACTTTGATAACTTAGATTTGATTAATATGTTCTTTTCTAAACGGGTGTAATTTCATTTGTCCTCTTTCTTAGTCTCTTATTTTTTAAGCTTACTTTTTTTCTTAGAAGAATCATTGTTTCTTTTACTATGAGTTTTCTATTCAATAAAATTTCGTTTTTCCAAAATAATGTTTATATAAATTATGAAAAAGACCATGAGAAGTAACGTGACGATCATGCCTTTCCAGCAATAACAACAGAAGTCAATTTTGATAACAAAATTGAGATAATAATTGACTACATATACAACTGGTTTGAAAATGGAAAACAACCATGTAGACTATATTAATATCCCTCATGCAACACGCCCGAAATTTTATTATTTGTTTTTATTGAATTAATTCACTACCTTACTGGATTTAATTTCTTTTCTTTTGTTAATAGTTTGTTTATCTGTAACTATATAACTAATGATGGGGATCACTTGACAATGGGTTATTTTGATAATCTTGATAATGGATTATCAAATAAATACTAAATAAATCTTATAAATAAAAAAACCTTAACGATATGTTCTTATACTTATATATTTATGGTGATTCAAATTTAATACAATTTAATTATCGTTTGATGCTCCATCAAGGACCATCAATATTTTATACAATTTGCAATGGTTATAATTTGACGGTCTTTGATGTAGGGTATTGATAAATGTGTGTGTCATGCATATCACATGTGAGCACGTGACGTGTTCGACACATAATATGTCATGTCAACACATGTTTATGTGTTTGGATGTGCGTGCTTTAACGTGTCAAAAATTTAAAAACTCAAACACGCACGTCTAAGACACGTGACATGTCTAGCATGATGTGTTAAACGTGTTCGTGTTTAACACATGTGCAACACTTATAGCACGTACAAATTCAATAAATTTCAAACAAAATTAGAGAAATATATATATAAAAAATAGAGTGGTTCTGATCACAAAAAATAAAATTGGGACGTGCCATATTAAAAATATCATACATATTAGAGTGATCCCGGTTTTTAACTTTAGTATCAAGCCAATCTTTTAAGCACAAACATTTCAAAAGTCTGTTATAACGAAGTATTTTATATGTGCTACACGTGCATGTACACGTATTAGACATGCGTGTTCATGTTCAACTTGTTAGACGTGCGTATTTAGGCATGTTAAAATTATTCATATATTGATCATAAACGTTTAACAACACAACACGTATGACATGTGAACATATCACATGCAAACAGATTCAAACACAAATATTTATTCATGTCCGTGTTTATACATGTGTGTACACGTGTCTGACACATTTATCATCATCATACTTTGATGGACTATCAAACGATAATGAAATTATATGAAATTTGAATCACCATCCATCTATAAGTAGTACAACATATCCATAAATTTTTTTTCTATTTTTAATATTTTTTCATAATTATTTAAAAATTCATTGTCTAGATAACCATTGTCAAGTGATCTCTTCCCATAACTAATAGTCTTGGAATACATTATATAACAATTATTGCTTAATTGTAAATATTGAATTTTCATCCCTCCCTTCAAAAACCTTCAATGTAATGTCTCTTGTTTGATTTGTTTTGACGAAAATATTATATATTAGACTATTCACATGCTACCTAAAAAAAACTATATAATTAATGACTGTTGTATATTCATTTTCAGCTTAAAGCTCTTCATTACAGAGATGCAAAAGCCTTGAAGTCAGCTTCATGTCTAGATGGCCGGTTACAACATTCTTTATGCAGCCTTCTCTCTTGACTTTTTCGTGCAAGAAAAAGAAAATTTCAAAAGAAGTAAATTTTATAGTAAGTATCAAATAAGTGATATAAAGCAGCATACGATGCATAATTTCATTTTATTGATTTAGGTATGTGTGTCCACCTTGCCTCATCAATTTTACTCCTTACAACATCTCTTACATAACTTTTTTCTCTAATATTATGAATGTCATCTACCTTCAACTTGAGAGCTTTTTCCACCTTATTTCTCCTCAGAAAATAAGGATTATCTATTGTTTTTGTTTATTTGATTACTTTTTCAAGTCAGCAGTAGTTTTGGCAAGAAAGTAATTTCGACGAATTTGGAGTTTTGAATTATTTTACCTTCTGTAAGAGTTCCATGACTAGGTCATGCCACAGAAAAGATCAAAGGAGATGAATACAAGAAGTACACAAAGTTGGTGTAGTGTTATTTGTAAAATAGCTAACTGTGGTCGGGCAACTAAAAGTTTATTATAGGTTCAATGATATACTTAAGCTATAAAATCATTCATACTGTGGGTAAATATACGATGGAACTGTATTATCTTGGAGCAATTATGTCTTTAATAGTGAAAGGGATAGATACATTGTATTTTTTAAGTTTGTAAATTTTTCCAAAAAAAGCCTTCTAAGAACGAGTCGCAGCGGAGAGCGACCATTTCTCTAGTTATAAAGATATAGAGAATGTGAAAAGATGGATATTGCAGCTGCACAGGCCCTAAGACGATTGTTGTCACTTTCCTTCAGTGTGTGAAGTTAGTTATTAATCAAGTAATAATAAATTGCAGAAAGACTAAATAGCACTGCTGTTCGTTCCTTTTCTTCCCCTGTTCTATTTTGACAAGCTATTATGAACAAGGTACAGGGTTAATATTAGTGATAAATTTTAACAAATACTCGTTTAAGGATCACAATTAGCTATTAATTAGCTGACCAGCGTTCAATTTGTATACTTATTAATTTACTATTGAATCAGCAGATCGAGTTGTTTTCTTTTTTTCTGCTTTTATTTATTTTTTTTCCCTTTCCAAATATGTCCGTACTTTGCCTCCAGAAGAAAAAGGAAAAAAAGAAAAGATTCACATGGTGAGCTCCACTAAAAACGAACTGCTCTAAATACTCTTCGATTCGCATCTTGGCACCGCTGCAAAAATAATTGGTGCTGTCCTTTTTAGCGAGGTTGTGTTGTGTGCCGTTTGGTCATATCTCATATGGACATATAACCCAACACCACCTTTCAATTTTCAACTACTGATGCAATTATGCTGATAGATGACAGCTGACTGCTCTCCATAAACTGCGAGCTGTGGGTTTGTGGCCTGTGGGGATCCCTATCAGTATTCAGTGAACTGAATGTCTGAATCCAAGGGATCAGTTTGCACTTTACACAGCCACTGGAATTGGCATTCTGTGAGCTTATGCCCGCTGTATTGCCACCAAAATGCCCTTAATTCACAACCTACACACTAAACTCTCATTGGCTTCATCACATTAAAATGCCCTTAATTTACAACCTACACAACAAAATTTGCCGTTAGATTTTCTAAATAATTTAATTCAGAATAAATTTTGATTACAAAATTCAAATGAAAATTTTAAATCAGTCCAAAGTTTCCCGACTGTCCAGTTGTTTCGAAAAGGGGAAAAAGAAAGGAAGGACGGAAGAAAGAAAACATAAAATCTCAATCTCATTCTATCACCGACCTCAAAGTTTTGCTATGGTAAATTTTTTTGCCAAAATCCCTAGAATCCTTCATGGAAGATATGAAATAATTACTACCACAAAAAATGGCAGTCAAATGTAAAAAAAAAAAATTAAATGCATGCCCTTCATATATAATTTGACGACGAAATAATTCCAACGCTAATATTACTAGGATTGCATCTCGGACTTTGTACAAAAAAATATAATTCTCAAATAAATAATTAAATATAAAATTTTAAATATATTTAATAAAATTTAATGTTAAAGATAATTTGAACATAATTTTTCAAATACTAAAGTTATATGTAATAATAATAATAATAATCATTATTATAAATAATATAATTAAACATATGGTAATCTATAAAGCATCATGAAAAATAAATCATTTCAAAAGTTAAATTTCATTTTAAATATATTATACATATTGTGAGAAGGGGAAAACTATACGTGAAAGACTAAATTTAAGCAGATGAAAAATCTTAAACAAAATCTATAGTGACAATGTGTGATATGACATGATTTAAAAAGTTTAAATATTTAACTCTCTTTATGTATTAAGATTTAAGAAAAAGTGATATAACATACATAGAAGTGAGAGGTTTAATTATCTATAATTTTAATTGTTTTTTTTTCCTGTTCACATGGGCATGGGAGGCGCAGGAGCAGCAGTGACCCCTTATGCTCTCCGGAAGTTTTCGAATGATTTTAGTGTTAAAACTTAAGATTTTTTATGTCCGGTCCCTCTAATTCTTGTCCCCCTCATCCTTCAATTTTGATTCCACCCTTGAGCAGGATATGGTGGCAAGGTGCATACACACTCTGGGAGGGGCCGGAGGGCAGGATGTGCATACATTCACTCAGGTATGTTAGGAGGCTGGCATTTCAACCACCACATA
Organism: Schoenoplectus triqueter; assembly: GCA_964058805.1. Classification (NCBI taxonomy): domain Eukaryota; kingdom Viridiplantae; phylum Streptophyta; class Magnoliopsida; order Poales; family Cyperaceae; genus Schoenoplectus; species Schoenoplectus triqueter. The sequence goes on along the minus strand of CAXKVV010000891.1, from coordinate 9,415 downwards.
GATCGGCAAACATGGCAATATATAGTCACAGGCACACAGTACACGGGATCTCCACAAACGGCACAACGGGACCGAGGTGTGTTGCTGGCATTGATGGGGCAGCTGCAGTCATGGGCGGATGCAGTATTTTAGTCAGGAGGGCAAATATCGGATTATAATAGTTTATCGGGTTTAAATTTATTAATTAATCGGGTACTAAATAAAAAAATAATAATTTAATATATATTCTTACCTAATAAAAAATTTATTAGAATAATAACATTTTATATATTAAAAATAACAATAAAATAAAGCTCAAAATAATAGATAATGAAGTTGATGAAGAAAATTTTCGTTTATAAAACTTTATATTTTGATATCTTTGCATAATTATTTCATTATACATGATATTAAATATTTTTTTCTCAATAAAATTAATCAGACAATTCAGAAGAGGCAAAAAAAATTTCCAGGGGGGAGCAAACTACCGAAAATATTACCGAAAAACACTGTTTTTCAAAATCCAGGGGGGGCGCAGTGGCGGAGCTTCCTTCAAGGAAATTGGGCCATGACCCCCTCTATAAATTCTAAAATGACAAAAATAATATCTATTTTCTAAGTAAAATATATTTAAGGTATATAATTGACCCCCTCTAATCACTTGATATAAATAATTAAGTCTGATTAGTCCCTCCTTAATTTTACGTGAAGTTTCGCTACTGGGCACCTGGATACATCCTTCTTCACGTTTGCACCTTAGATTGAAATTATTTTCTTTCTGATTAATTTTGTTTCTTTAGGTCTCGTCTTTGTAGTAGAGTACGGTGCTTATCGTTTTTTTTTTCATTTTATTTATCTTAACAACGTGCATGTAAAGATTTCAAGTTTTCAACGCAATACCTACAGGTTTTCATTAGAAAATTTATAGATTATTTGTCGAACGTCTCACACTTACTTTCATTATTTCTGCATAATCAGGAAGAAAATATAATAAAAACAGTTTATCGATAAACAAAAATTATTCATTATACTATTATTTTCAAAGTGTTTTGACTAATAGACACAAAATATCAATATAATTAACTTAAAATATTGGGAAACTATAAAAAACTGGGACCAAATTGAGCAAAATAAACAACAACAACAACAACAACAACAAAAATAATCTGTGATCAAACAGAAAGATATGGGGGCTTTAATTCACTTGTAGTATTTTGACTCCTGATTGGCAAATCTAAATCGGATACGGCTGGATCATTATTGCTCAGTTCACGAATTTTCTCTCTTATAATGTGTGCTTTGGTAGTAGTTTTACACATTTGCATTCATTCAATTATGATCGTACACTAAATTTTTTAACAACAAAAGTGCTAGCACTTTTTTATGAGACCCAATAGACAATCGTAGATCTTTCGGCTAATATAGAAATTGTAAAGATCAATTTTAAAACTAATTTTAGATTGTAACAATTCAGTCTTAATAGAAACAAAAGTAGCCCAAATTAAGTGTTTTCCGAGGCTGGGCCTATAATAAAAAAATACTTTCTGATTCGAAATGAACAATCCGAGCTTGGGTTTGTCTTTTCTCCTTAAATTAGAGTGTAAAATCTGGGCCAAATTTGAGCTAAAACCGGCTATTTAGCTGGGCTGAATAACATCCCAGTCACAACTCATACTTTTCTTTGCTAATGACGTCGTATTATTCAAATTTTACCATGTGAGTGGGAGTTCCGAACAGATGGAAAAATGGAATTGAACTACCATTGCAAATAAAATAAATCTGCTGATCAAGTCCCCCCAAAAGATAATACACTTCTGGTACACGTCAGTCAATTTGCAATTTAAAATAGCCACCATCTCTGACCTCTCAGTATTATCTTCCAATGTTTATTAACCTACTATAAATTAAAACACGACTTGCCCAGAATTCCGGATTTCCCTTTAAGCCAACTGGACCTGGTAAAAGGCTGCAGCTGTGAATAAAACTCTAGAGAATGCAAGGTTGCGTTTATTCAGACTAAATCATTTATTACGATATCCTCCGTGAGAAATTGAGAACATTCAATTGGAAATACTCCTCAAATCAGTCAACAGTTTTATTTCTCTTTCATTTCATCCTGAAAGTTCTAAATACCACCAATTCATCATAAGCTGCTCATCCCCAGTTTATTTATAAATTTATTGGGACTTTAAGCAAATGATGATTACCAGCACGGCGGCACCACTCCGCACTCTGGCAAATATAATATAATACATTAATCGTTCATGAAATATAGCCCACATAATATAATTCCATCTTTTTTCTCATATCGGCTTTCTACCGGCGTTTGGAACACTAATCTCCACTGGCTATAATATATTCCTTGCTTCTGCAGAAGCACGAGTGCACGTCAAGATTTTCACTACAGATTACTTTTGATGACATGTCCTACTATTATTGATTTATATATGCAGAGATGGTGGAGATTTGTAGATGTGTAGAATTTAATGTGCTGGGAAAGAATTTCCGTTTTCAGTATATATTGACTTTCGTTTTTCTCTCCAATGTCCCTGGCTTCTCATTCACCAGTCACCACCTAGAATTCTAAATTCGTGGAGAGAGCTTCATTTGAGCATTCGAAAATGGCCAGTGGGGCCAAGTGTCAGAGAGACATAGACGATTTGCCAAAGAACGAGGCGAACTACACTGCGCTAACACCTCTCTGGTTCCTGGAACGGGCCGCGCTGGTTCACCCGAACCGGACATCCGTCATCCATGGACCGGTTCGGTACACATGGGCCGAAACCTACCGCCGGTGCCGCCAGCTGGCGTCAGCTCTTATCCGCTGCTCTGTGGGACCCGGTAGCACGGTACTACTTGAATATTATCCTCAAATTTCCTCAGTTCCTTTCTTTCTTGGACTTGGCTTATTTTGTTCAAGAAAAATCAGTTATTGTTTTTTTAATCAAAGAAAAAGGCGGTTCGTCTATACCCTTTTTGTCAGAGGACACCTGATTTTTTAATTTCTGTGCAAAATCAAATATATTTACACATTTACATGTATCTTCCGAGTTTGTTAATGCAAATAATATAAATTTGGGATCGAATTTGCTGTGGAAATAGAGGTGATAGTTAACATTAGCAATAACATTACCACTGGGGCTACGGTCCAGTGGTATTGGCACAATCCCACTGTGGATACCCAAGATCAAATTCCAGCAGGTGGCTGGGACTAGGCTTAATTAGCAAGTGTGTGTGTGTGTTGGGGGGGGGGGGGGGGTTGTGTGCCTTCGGACTTGTGTAGTTAAAAAAAAACATTAGCAATAACTGTCAAACAGTAGTTGATATTATGTTGTTATACTTAAAATTGGGGAGGGATCCTTGTATGTTATCATGAATATGGAAGTCAAACTGCTGGGAGTAGAATTATATAGATCGTTACTAGGATAATTAACAAGTTTTATGGTACTTTGTATTATGGTGTGAACTGCAGTTGGATCTGATTTGGTGGGAGCATTAAGAATGTTTGTGTGCCAACATGTGAACTGCAGTATGAAAAATTAATTTTTCTTCATAATGATTGTACTTTTGATATATATTATTTAGTTGTTGCATAGTTGTCACTTCTTAATTATTGTTGATTTGATTAAACTGCTTACAAATTATTTTTACTGTAATGAACAGATTTGATTCCGAATTATGTGTGCATTTCTTTAATATTTGAACGTAGAGATAATTACATAGTTAATATTTCAATTAAGCACGAAATTCCGGGTGTATTTTAAGTAAGAGATTCAAAGCAAAAAAAGAAATGAAAGTTGGCTTGGAAAAAACAATAACCATTACTTTATTCATTCTTTCCATCACTATTCCAAACATAAAATCTTAGCAACATTTCTATTATTTGGAATAGCACCATATTTTACTATTCTCCACTATTATCCCAAATAGCTATTTTTTCTCTATTCTCACTCACTATTGTCAATTTTCCTATTATTCTACTATTCTTTGCATGAACCAAATGCACATTGTAGTGTATTACTTGGATCTGATACCGTGTATTACTATTGCAGTTTATGGTATTGTGTATTAGTATTATGTAGTTATGATGGAACAAGCTGGTTCACTCTGACTTGTCTATTTTAATGTATTATGAAATGATTTTCTTTTAATCAGGTGGCAATAATAGCACCAAATGTACCAGCTATATATGAAGCACACTTTGGTGTACCAATGTCAGGTGCTGTCATAAACTGTGTCAATATTCGTTTGAATGCCCCAACTGTCTCATTTTTACTTGACCACTCCAAAGCTGAGGTCGTAATTGTAGACCAAGAATTCTACTCCTTAGCTGAAGATTCCCTCAAAATATTATCTGAAAAGAAGAAATCCAATTACAAACCACCGCTTGTTATTCTGATTCGCGACCCCACTTGCGACCCCAAGTTGTTGCAGTATACCTTAAAGAATGGTGCAGTGGAGTATGAGAAGTTTCTAGAAAAAGGAGATCCAGGTTTTGAGTGGAGGCCTCCCAGAGATGAATGGCAAAGTATTTCTCTGGGGTACACATCAGGGACAACTAGCAGCCCAAAAGGTGTGGTGCTGCACCATAGAGGTGCGTACCTAATGGCTCTTAGTGGGGCCCTTGTGTGGGGCATGAACGAAGGTGCAGTTTACTTATGGACCTTGCCAATGTTTCATTGTAATGGTTGGTGCTATGCTTGGACTCTGGCTGCACTTTGTGGCACCAGTGTTTGTCTTCGACAGGTACAATACTTGACTCTGTGTTTGATCTTCATTATGTATTGTCAAATGGAGATATCACGTGTAGCCAAGAAAAATAAATTGAGTACCAAACTCACTTATGAATTTGGAGATATCCTTTTATTTTACTTCAATTCCTTTTACTCAAGTCATGAAAAGAGCAGCCATCCTCCTGCTAGTGACAAGACATTTCCTTTATTAACTGTAAAGTTTCATATCGATTTAACTCAACACTAAATGTTTAATGCTGCATTTCAATTCAGGTCACAGCTAAGGCCATTTTCTCTGCAATAGCTCATGAAGGGGTGACACACTTCTGTGGGGCCCCTGTTGTGTTAAATACAATTGTGAATGCACCTCCAACAGACACCATCCTCCCACTCCCTCGAACTGTTCAGGTGATGACAGCTGGTGCAGCCCCACCCCCATCAGTCTTAGCTGCAATGTCCAGCCTTGGCTTTCGTGTGACTCACACCTATGGCCTCTCTGAGACATACGGCCCATCTACTGTGTGTACATGGAAGCCTGAGTGGGACATGTTGCCAGCTGATGAGAGGGCTCGGCTGCATGCTCGTCAAGGTGTTAGGTACATTGGATTGGAGTGCCTCGATGTGGTTGATCCAAAGAGCATGAAGCCCGTACCAGAAGATGGCACAACTTTAGGGGAGATTGTAATGAGGGGTAATGGGGTCATGAAGGGGTATTTGAAGAATCCAAAAGCAAATGCTGAGGCCTTTGAGAATGGTTGGTTTCATTCTGGCGACCTAGGTGTGAAGCACCCTGATGGGTACTGATGAGAATAATTTGGTTTATTTTTTCTTATGTGCCTTTTAAGTGAATGACCAGTCGAGAAGTTGGTATTCTTGCAGTGTTATCAAGACTGGCCAGCTACCTGGTACTTTCCGGTACCAGATCAAATGACTTGTACATTTTTGTACCAGCCAAACCCCCTCCAAGTTGGTAAACATACTAGTTCTTTGACATGCTGTTTCCTAATCGCTGTCTGTACCCTGACAAATATCATGGTATGATAGCTGGAGTCAGAGCAAAATTTATTTCAACTTTAATAATATTAAAATATTCCCCTTGAAAATTGTGATGTGTGAATTATATTGGGGAATCTTTCAAATAACAGGTACATAGAGGTGAAAGACCGGGCAAAAGACGTAATCATTTCTGGTGGTGAGAACATAAGTAGTTTGGAGGTGGAGAAGGTGGTGTATATGCATCCAGCTGTATTAGAAGCCTCAGTGGTTGCACGTGCAGACGAGCGGTGGGGCGAGTCACCTTGTGCATTTATCACACTAAAGGACCGCATGGACAGGTCCAATGAGGCAGCTCTGGCAAATGACATTTTGAGATTTTGCAAAGAAAGACTGCCGGGCTATTGGGTCCCAAAGTCAGTTGTGTTCGGGCCGCTTCCCAAGACAGCCACAGGAAAGATCAAGAAGCACGAGTTGCGGGCCAAGGCCCAGGAATTGGGACCCGTTAAGAAGAGTCGACTATGAGTGTATTTAGATTTGTAGTTAACCAATAATGTTGTTTATTGGCGATAATTCGTATGGACAAGGTTCATTTTCCCCCCTCTAATGGTGTAAGACATTATCTTAGTCATAGATCTTGTATTTCTGTCATCATTTTAGTGGTGTTTCGTTTGATAGTTTGGTACCACTGTCAATCTTCGTAATGGATATTAAAAACTGTAGTCATTCCTGTAACTCTATTTCTACAAACAGTTACATTTTGTTTTCCATTCTCGGACATGTTTTGGGCGGTGTCGACGGTGTTGGGTCTCGTTTTCATGTTTTGCGCTTCCGGACTCGTTTTCGGCTGTGCCGAGTGTGTCGGGTCTCGTTTTCATATTTTGCGCGCTCGGACTCGTTTTCGGCGGTACCGAGGGCATCAGGTCCTATTTTCGGCAGTTCGGAGTGCGTCTGGGCTCGATTTCATGTTTTACGCAATCGGACTCGTTCTCAGCGGTACTGAGGGCGTCGGGTCCCATTGTCATGTTTTGCGTGCCTGGACTTGTTTCCGGCGGTACCGAGGATGTCGGTTCCCGTTTTCAGGTTTTCTGCGCTCGGACTCGTTTTCGGTTCTATCAAAGCCGTCAGATCCCGATTTCATGTTTTGTGCGCCCGAACTAGTTTTCGGCGGTACCAAGGGCGTCAGGTCCTGTTTTCATGTTTTGCGCGCTCGGACTAGTTTTCACTGGTACCAAGGGCGTCGGGTCCCGTTTTCATGTTTTGCGCTCCCGGACTCATTTCCGGCTGTGCCGAGTGCGTCAGGTACCGTTTCCATGTTTTGCGCTCCCGGACACGTTTTCGGCGATACCGAGGGCATCAATTCCTGTTTTCATGTTTTGCACGCCCTGACTTGTTTTTGGCGGAACCAAGGTCGTCGGCTCCCGTTTTCATGTTTTGTGTTCTCGGACTCATTTCTCGTGGTACTGAGGGAGTCGGGTCACGTTTTCATATTTTCATATTTTGATCTCTCATCGGTACCTAGGGTGCCGGGTCCCGTTTTCATGTTTTGCGCGTCGGGACTCGTTTTCGGCGATACCGAGGGCATCAGGTCCAGTTTTCATGTTTTGCGCTCCCGGATAAGTTTTTGATGGTTCGGAGGGCGTCGGGTCTTGATTTCATATTTTGCCCAACTGGACTCATTTTCAGCGGTACCGAGGGCGTCGAGTCTCGTTTTCATGTTTTGCGCGCTTAGACTTGTTTCCGACGGTACCGAGAGCGTCGGTTCTCGTTTTCATGTTTTCCGACGATGTCGAGGGCGTGGGGTCTCGTTTTCATGTTTTGCGCTCCCGGACCCGTTTTCGACGATACTGAGGGCGTCGGGTCCCTTTTTTCATTTTCGGCGGAACCGAGGGCGTCGGCTCTCATTTTCATGTTTTGCTTTCCCGGACTCGTTTTCGGCGGTACAGAGGGTTCTGGGTCTCGTTTTCATGTTTTGCGGGCCTGGACTCATTTTTGGCGGTACCGAGGGCATCGGGTCTCATTTTCATGTTTTGCCCTCCCTGACACGTTTTCAGCAGTATGGAGGGTGTCTAGGCTCGATTTCATGTTTTGCGCAACCAGACTCATTCTCGGCGGTACCGAGGGCGTCGGGTTCCGTTTTCATATTTTGCGTGCCTTGACTCATTTCCGGCGGTACTGAGGGTGTCAGATCCCGTTTTCATGTTTTGCGCCCCCGGACTCGTTTTCGAGGGTACCGAGGGCGTCAGTCCCCGTTTCATGTTTTGCGCGCTCGGACTCATTTTCGGCGGTACCGAGGGCGTCAGGTCCCATATTCATGTTTTGCGCTCTCGGGCTCATTTTCGGTGGTCCCGAGGGTGTCAGGTCCTGTTTCCATGTTTTGCGCTCCCGGACACGTTTTCGGCGATACCGATGGCGTCGGTTCACGTTTTCATGTTTTGCACGTCCGGACTTGTTTTCAGCGGAACTGAGGGCGTCGGCTCCCATTTTCATGTTTTGTGTTCCTGGACTCATTTCTCGTGGTACCGAGGGCATCGGGTCATGTTTTCATATTTTTATATTTTGATCTCTCGACGGTACCTAGGGTGACGGGTCCCATTTTCATGTTTTACGCATCGGGACTCGTTTTCGGCGGTATCGAGGGCATCGAGTCCCGTTTTCATGTTTTGGGCTCCTGGACACGTTTTCGGCGGTTCGAAGGGCGTCGGGTCCCGTTTACATGTTTTGCGCGCCTGGACTCGTTTTCGGAGGTATCGAGGGCGTCGGGTCTCGTTTTCCTATTTTGCTCTCCCGGACTCGTTTTCAGCGGTACCGAGGGCGTCAGATCCCGTTTTCATGTATTGCGCACCCAGACTTGTTTCCGGCGTACCAGAGGCGTCTGTTCCCGTTTTGATGTTTTGTGCGTTCGGACTCGTTTTTGGTGGTACCGAGGGCGTAGGTTCTCGTTTTGCGCGCCCAGACTCGTTTTCGGCGGTACCGAGGGCGTCAGGTCCCGTTTTTATATTTTACACTCCCAAACTCATTTTCGGCGGTACCAGGGGTGTCGAGTCCCGTTTTCATGTTTGGCGCGCCCGGACTCATTTTCGGCGGTACCGAGGGCGTCAGGAACCGTTTTCATGTTTTGCGCTCCTGGGCTCATTTTCGGCGGTGCCGAGTGCGTCAAGTCCCGTTTTCATATTTTGGTAGCCTAGATTCGTTTTCGGTGGTACCGAGGGCGTACGATCCCGTTTTCATGTTTTCCGTTCCCGGACATGTTTTGGGCGGTGTTGAGGGCATTGGGTCTCATTTTCTTGTTTTGCGCTCCCGGACATGTTTTTGGCAGTACCGAGGGCGTCGGGTCCCATTTTCATTTTTTGAACGCTCGGACTCTTTTTCGGCGGAACCGTGGGCGTCGGCTCCCGTTTTTATGTTTTGCCTTCCCGGACTCGTTTTCGGCGGTACGGAGGGTTTCGGGTCCCGTTTTCATGTTTTGCGCGCCCAGACTCGTTTTCCGCGGTACAGAGGGCATTAGGTCCCATTTTCATGTTTTGCGTTCCCGGGCACGTTTTCGACAATACGGAGGGCGTCTGGGCTCGATTTCATGTTTTTCGCAACCGGACTCGTTTTCGACGGTACTAAGGGCGTCGGGTCCCGTTTTCATGTTTTGCGCGCCCAGACTTATTTCCGGCGGTACCGAGTGTTGGAATTTAGTTTGAACAATCAAGTACACGAAC
>CAXKVV010000890.1:0-31349 GCA_964058805.1 Schoenoplectus triqueter | reverse complement strand
CATCAGTCTGGACCAAAAATGAAGTTGAAAATCAAGCGAATGGGGTATTATTGGCCCACGATGGTGGCTGATTGTGAAGAGCATGCAAAGAAGTGCCGCATGTGCCAAATACATGGCCCTTTTATACATCAAGCGCCAAACCCGTTGCACCCCACGGTAGCATCCTGGCCATTTAATATGTGGGGCACAGACATAGTGGGGCCCATAGACCCTCCGACGTCGAGAGGTCACCGGTTCATCCTGGCGGCGACAGATTACTTTACAAAATGGGCCGAGGCCGTTCCGCTTAAAGAAGTTAAAGCATCCGATGTGGTTAAGTTCTTCAAGACGCACATCCTTTACCGATTCGGTACCCCACGACGGATAATATCCGATAACGGGACAGCCTTCAAGAGCTCCAAAGTCTATGCCCTGGCGGAGCAATTTAATATCGATTGGAGATTCTCGTCCATTTATAACCCGAGAGCCAACGGCCTGGCCGAAGCCTTTAACAAAACCCTAATAAATATCATGAAAAAGACCGTAGACGGCAATCAACGAGACTGGGATAATCGTCTACAGGAGGCATTATGGGCTTATCGGACCACGTACCGAACGCCTACGCAAGCTACCCCGTATTCTCTGGCTTTTGGGGTTGAAGCCGTTCTCCCTCTTGAGGTGGAATTACCATCATTGCGGGTGGCTATGCAAAATGATATGACCATGGACGAATGCCAACAACTCAGATTGGACGAGTTGGATGCCATGGATGAGAAGAGACTGATAGCCCAGCAGAACCTCGAAATATATCAGGCAAAAATGGCAAGGGCATATGACAAAATGGCGCGAGTCAGGGCATTTCAACAAGGGGAGCTTGTTCTTGTCCTTAAGAGGCCGATTATTGGCCGGCACATCGGCCCGAAATTCTCTCCGAATTGGGAAGGGCCATATGTAATTGAGAAGGTATACGAGGGCGGCGCATACCAACTCATAGACCATGAAGGTGAAAGGCCCATGCCACCGATTAATGGGCGATATCTGAAGAAGTACTACACATAGCCCGGAGCGGGGCCGACAGAGTAGTATCTATTGTAAATAAATAAGGAGGGAATAAGTGTTCGTTTACACACACGTGCACGAAACACAAACCCATGTCTAACCTCCACTTTTGCATATAAAATCCCAAAAACCCTACTTGTGCATATGTAAATAGAATGCATCCAAAAATCCAAAAACACACAAACACATTTAGCCCTATAAAAATAAAAAATATAGGATAAGAGAATTCAACGCCAAAACCACGCGAGAATGTAAGGCGAGAGCTTTGGTGTTTGGGCCCATAATACAAATACCACTGGGTTTGTCCATTTGATACAGAATAAACACAAAAATGGGCAGGGTTTGCAGTTTGTCCCTCAAACTATCTGTTGCCCAATGACGAAAGTTGCTCATATTGGTCGCCCGCGGCGCAAGCCAAGGGATAGGTCGAGCAAATTGGTGGCTAGTAAATAGTCGCTTCCGAGGGCATATAAATAAATAACTCTCGTATTATTAGTAGCATGTATCACTAATAACAAAATTTGCCCTCTTCTAATAAAATAAATGGATATATATGTAAAACAATAAAAACCTATTTTCATACTCATAAAAAAAAAATGATAAAAAAAATATAATAATAAAATCATTTTCAATAAGGGGTTGCCACCTTTGTCCCCGACACCACGAGTGTTATACAAAGCCAGGTTGGGTGCATTCATCCGTAAAAGCACCACACGCCCGAAGAAATGGTGTGTCATAATCCCACGACATATCATGGAGGGGTCAGATCAAGGGTTTACGCTTGTACCCGACATTTCATGTTAAACAAAGCGGCTCGCTTAAAGAAGTGACTCAGGTCATGGAGAGCGGACCTACCCGATGAAAGCCTGTCTCGCAGGGATGCGTGATGGATGTTTGAGGGTAGCTAAAATATAAAAAACCAGGTTGGGTACATTCATCCGCAAAAGTACCACACGCCCAAGGAGGTGATCTGTTTCTAATCCCAAAATAGATCATGGAGGGGTCAGGTTAAGGGTTTATGCTTTTGCCCGACATTCAGTGTCAAATAAAGTAATTCGCTTAAAGAAGTGATTCAGGTCATGGAGAGCGGACCTACCCGATGAAAGCCTGTCTCGCAGGGATGCGTGATGGATGTTTGAGGGTAGTACCCCAACAAAACAAATTGAGTGGAGATGAGTGAACGTGAGTTTCCACTTCCGCACGCAACGGTGCACAAATGAGGGGAGAGTGGGTGAGCTTCCACAAAATAAATGTCAATTAAATATATAAGGAGCATCCACAAAATGGTGTTATCAATTGCATCCATAATCCAATTGGTACTGGTAAGTTTATCCATCAGTAATAAAGGGATAAACGGGTTTATTCTGTACCCGGCCTAGAGGTCAATACAGACAGGTTCGGTATCCGTAAAATACCACGGTTACTTGAGTTTGTATTGCATGAACATGCATAGAATGAATGTAATAGGATGTTATAAGATTTTCCTTTTATTATGTTTAGACGCTGCGAAAGGATGAAGCAGTTGTAATAGGGCGCTTTTGCAAATAAGATTGGAGGTGCACAACATGAATGGATGAAATATTTCCTCGCGCTGCAGAGGAAGCGATGAAGGGATAATAATAATAAAGGCAAGCATCATCCACAACAAGAGATCAAAATGATAAATGTCAATACATCCTATATCAAGTATGGCAAAAAGAAAAGGAGAAAAGAAGAAATAAAAAGTGCAATCTATGGGCCCAAAAAGCGGGACTCCAACTCTAATAGCACGGTGCTGATGGTCTCCAAATGAGTATGGAGAGAGTGCCTATCCTCCTCCGAAGCTGCCTCGAAGTCCAAGAACTGAGTGAAGGCACTATCCCGAGCACTCGCGTGAATCTGCAGCTCTGGGAGACGTCCCGCTAGATGTCGGGAGAAGCCCTCCACCGATAATCTGTGGTCCTCTAGCTCCTGCACGAGCAGTCGAGCGGGCCCACCACTAACTCCCATGGAGCGGAGAGTGGCACAAGAAGAGAGCCGCTGAAGATAGCGGAGTCGAGCGGCCTCCAAATGTCTGCGCAGCTCATGAATCTCCAACTCGCGCTGATATACGAGAGAGCTCGCATCCTGGTAAGCCCTAAGTAGCTCCTCACACCTCCTGGAAATGAAAGTGCTCTCGAGACGAGGTGCAATGAGTAGAGCTGGCGCGATAGTATCCCGCATCAGCCTATACCAATCGAAGGAGAAGCCGCCGGGCAGAGAACCCAGAATCTCAAAATCTAGCGGGTAGCCTCCGAAGAAGGTGTCTCGGAGTGCACATCCCTAGATGAAACATCTGCAAGTAAAATAAATGGGTTAGACAAATTGTTATAACCTAAGAAGAAATAGAAGGAAGAGAAGATCTAACCTATTGTCTCGTCGCCCGAGACCGGCGGGACTGAATCGGGAATAGGGATGTCGGTCGCCTCAGGAGGACCTGCAGGTGCACTAGACCCGGCTGCAAAAATAAAATGGAAGGCATAAGTACATGAAAAGTAAAATACGGGCAAATGACAGAAAGAAATATAAAGTACCGGAGGAAGTATGAGGCTCAGCGAGACCCTCGCCAGCCGGAATCTCCATCTCTGGGCTGTGGAATAGCTGCTCCACCAGCCAACTCTCCTCCAACTCCGAGTCATAATCGACTGCAACCCGCTCAGTCGAGGCTCTGCCATCTGTGGCCATGAGAGGCTGCACGTCGGGAGATGAAGAAGTATGAGATGGCCCTCCCTCGATCAGTAATGGCTCGTCGCCTGCGGGCTCGACAGCCAATGGACTCCCCTGCTCTAAAGAAGCCTCCTCTGGTAGTGCAAGAGTGAGCACTGGCCCCAGAATCACATCGAATGAGTCACCATCTCCAGTGGGTACCAGCAAAATCGACGGTGAAGCAGGACCGTCATGGAAGAAAGGCTCTGAGCGGTGAGGAGACACCATGTCATCGGCCTCAGGGTCTGTAAAATATACATGTAAGAATGAAAGTACTAGTGCATGCTGGCAACTAAGTATTAAATGAAGCACACGAACCTGCGACGGTAAGATCGGTGCAAAGCCCTGGAATAGCAGTGCTCGCAGGCGCCGATAGATCTGCTATGATATCGTCTCGGATAGCCTCCACAAGAGATGTCCCATGAGCTGAAAAATAAACCCTAATCAGAGGTGTAAATAAAGTGCGCCCGAATAAGGATAGGCGAGTCAGTAAAGAAAATCACCCGGAGTTGGAGAAGGAAAAGAAGATGGAGAAGACGGCTGAGAGGCACCGTCTCGATCTCTCTCCATGGTAGCTGGAGCCGGTGGCTCGACGTGTGGCTGAGAATGAACGCCAACTACTCGTGGACGAGGGACCGAGAACCCGGGCTCCGCGTGATCATACTCATAAGCCAGCTCTGAATCAAAAGAGAATTGGTCGAAATGAGATGAAGCTTATCGAAAAGAAATAACCTAAAGGGTAATGAAGCATACCTGTGAGAACGGTCCTAACAGGAGCATGAGAAAACCGGCTGTCTAAACCCTGGAAATCAATAGGCTCTACAGTGATGTCTGGGAAAAGAGAGCGGCCATATGAGATATCTCCACTAGAAAGGACATGTCCGTCACGAGGGCAAGTGACACGTGCAACTACAGGAGGGGTGTATGACTGATAAGAGCGGATGACATCATGATACCACTGCTGATAACGTCTCGAGAAAGTGGGAACTCGAGAAGTGGAAACCATCTGGCAACGAACACCTGTACCTAGTCGGAAGAGGTGAGTGTAACACCACCCGACACCCTCCAAGTCAGCTGCCAAAAGCTCAGGACGAAGAAGAGGCGCTGGGATATCCTGATCTAGCCCAAACTGATGTGCACACCGATGAGGTGAATAGGGCTCAATGAATATGTGATCACCCGATCTAAAAGGAAGGAAACCCTGGCGGATGCTAACAAGGTACTCCAAGTCAGTCAGTCTACCTCGAATGCTGGAAGGGTCAGAAGAAGGAACCCTACTATCAACCACTGACCGCTCCACGGTCCTGGCTATCCTGCGAGTCATCCGTCTATCTCGAGCGAACCTCAGATGATCACGACTCCTATAAAATCTGTACCTGGCATCTGTGGGAGTCAAAGAAGTGGGCTGCACTCCGGCTAAATCGCCCAACAAAGGTAAATGGTCTCTCAATGAAGCAGCCATACCAGGATCATAAGAACCTGACCAATGCATATGAAGCCAGCCGCTAACCAAATGCCATGGAATCAGCTCCCTACATCTCGAAGGACTACGAGATGATACTAGACCGCGGAGACCCCTGTAAATGTTGGCCAATACAGGCACTGATAAGGAAATCCTGCTGCCGCGCGCAATCAAACTTGCCATGACAAATACAGAAGGCCGGATGGTGTATGCAGGGGAGCTGGGTAGTAGAAAGTAACAGATCCACCAAGAAATGAATGCGGTCAGATAAGTCTCCCGATCTATATCGTGAGAGCACAATGCATCCTGAGAAGGGGCAGGGCCGTCATAGTGAATCTCGAGACGACCTGTACCAAAAGGATCCCGAATAGAGGCTAAGCCCTCGGGACGAGTATGAACTCGATCTGTGAAATAGGCAATCCAATGCCTGAAGGGGACTCCGGAGTGACCCCCTCTCAAATGATGATATATATCATACACCCTCTGTAAAGATGACGGGAATCGAGATGAATCTCTCAAGTCAGTAGGCGAGACTATGAACTCGTCGTAAAACCAGCCAAAGATCGGCAACCCCGTCAACTGCTGTATCTCCAGGAGGGTCGGAGTCAGCTCCCGGTCATCAATGAACAAAGTATTGGTGGAATAGTTCCACCTCTCGCAAAAGGCCCACAGCCAGGGTGTGTCGATGTGATAGCGAAACATCGACAGGAAGATCGGGTCGTATATCCCAGTACGCTCAAGTATAGCCCTCTCCTGCATAAGTATATATCGAGTCCACTCCAGCTGATAACCGTGGCACTCTAAAGGAGCCATGAAAGAAGCGGAAGACCACCGAGAGGCCTCCCCGTCAATAATCTCCTTGCCCAGGAGATGTGTCAAAGGAGCCGTAGAGGCAATGCCTAGAGGCTGAAGGGGCATGATGTCATGAGGCTGATCATCCCTAAAGAATAAACCGCCGCCTCGCGGGTAGACAGGAGTCGCTCGGATGGCTGAGATAAGAGGAGTCCAATCGCTAGGATCCTCGTAAAAGGAATGATAATGACTCAAGGGGCGACGCGGAATGGCGTCGTGAGATGAAACTACAATACCTGAAGAGGAGAAGACGTCATGAGAAATGAAGTGATGAATAATAAGGAATAATGCACCAAGACAAGCCTTTCGAGCATTCAAGGCTCGTCTTGGTGGGTGGCTCTTTGTTTACCCTTGAAAAATTTCAAGGATGTATAGATGAATAAATGAAATAAATTGATGATAAATCATAAGAAAGGGGGAGAAGAAAGAGAGCAGTGGAAAGGTGGCCCACTGATCAGGAAAGGTCGCTGCATAACCCCGGAACAAATCCATTAGTCCCACAATGGAATGCTGAGCGCAAAGTGAAGAGTATAAATACCCCGCTATTCTCTATCCACTCAGCATGTGTGACACCCAAGAAGATCGAGGGAGAGAGGAGACCTCTTGGGTGTCACCATGTGATTTTATCTTTTCTGACAAGTGGGACCCACACGGCAGTCCCTTATGAGCAGCTCCAATGACATGGACCTAGCCTATTTTGTTAAGAAAGCTAATCAACCCGGAACAGAGGTTAAGCATTAATCCCACAAGGAAATCCTAAATATGGAACAAGGATATAAATACCCAGCTACCTCCTACTCATTCGAGGTGGCTGACCCTCGGGAGATTTAGGAGAGAGAAAATCTCCTGATGGGTCAGCCATTTGATTCCATTTTCTCTGACAAGTGGGACCCACCTGGCAGTCCCTTGCAGATGAGTCTAATAGCACAGCCTATCTGATGAGTCACCCATGTGACCATTTTCACTGATAGGTGGACCCCACACCTCAGTGACCTATTGAAGGATTGAACCCTAGAAATCTGCCTTTGAAGCTAACCCTAGAAAGGAGCTGAAGCAGTATGATCCCTATGCTACATGAAATGATGTCAATGCCAAGCTAGCATTTTGATGCAACTAATCATGAGAAATTCCAAATGTGATTTTGCTTTCGAGGCTGACCTGGTGCCAAAGCTGCGAGCAACCACCTAACCATGCTTTGATTTGTGTCAATTACTGATAAGTAGTCAGTTATTTGACCAAGTCACCCTCATGTTAAGGGATTGAAAGTCAATTTCACAAGACTGATCAGGTGCCAAAGCTGGGAGCAACCACCTGATCAAGTCTAGATTTGTATTAATTGCTGATAAGTAGTCAGCATTTGATCAAATCAAGCCCTAATGAATATCAATATAAATCTAATTGGTATTTAGTTAGGGTGGTTTCTGCAAGAGAGAGGTAATTGGCAGAGACATTGAGCTACAATTGAGATCAGGGATTAATCCATAAAGAATAATAGGGTTTTATGAATAAAAGAATTTTTAATTCAGAGAAGGAGGGGTAAAAATGGAATTAAAAATTACAGGGATGATCATCATGAATTTAGGGATTTTTGGTGAAAATTTCATGATTTTTGGATAAGTGGAGCTATTAAAATAAATTCAGGGAAAATAAAGGCAGAATAAATGAATTAATCAAAGGCTGAGATTTGATCAGAGCAGTTCTGGGTGCAAGTGGGGGATAACAGCAGCTCTGGGTACAAACTGGGTACAAGAAACACAAGAGGCATAAAATAATCAAAGAGAGAGGGTGTGCCACGTGGCAGCCTCTCATTGGGCCATGTCAGCAAGTGGGCCCCACCCAGGTATGAGTCACTGACAGGTGGGCCCCACCTAAGTGCCACGTGGCAGACAGCCAATGGGCCACCTCATCACCCTAATGCCACATGGCACCATACCAGTGGTCCACTACACTCCCTCTGTGCCACACGGCACAACCAGGGGAGGCCACCTCATTCAGCTTATGCCACATGGCATGTTCCTATAAGGCCACCTCAGCAGTTGATTAACAGGTCATTAATGCTAAAGGGGAGTGCTTAACCTAGCAACCAATCATGACAAGCCAACTCAGCATGATTAATGCTAATCTGTGAATTAATCAATTAATAATCATCTCTGTAAGCCTAGACACAATAGACTTACAAGTGGGACCCTATTGTCAGGTTTATGAATCAGAGGAGCATGAGCTGTTATGTGAACCAAGCCCATTCAGATAAAGCCGCAATTCAAATAAAAAGGAAAGAAAGGAAGTATGCACCTGACCCTTGCGCACCATCCCTCTGACTGTGGGCCCCACTCTGCTGCGGCTCACATGCGCCGAGACCGGCCCCCCCGGAGGCGCTTTCTTCTTCCCTTCCTCCTCTTCTTCTTTTTCTTCCGCGCGACTGGCCGAGAGGCGCCATGGTTGAGTAGGTTAGAGATAGCGGAATCCTTCAAATTCATTCGATAGGAAGGTGCATATTATTGATTAGAACATGTATCAAGCATGAATTTTAAGGAATATGAAAAGGATAAAGAGAATTGTGCTGAGACAGTCAATGAGATCAAAATTGGGATTGACCTTTGCAAGCTTGTAAAAGTGAAATTAATTGAACAAGCAGCTTTCTTTCACCAAGGCGATGCCCTCTGGATGCAAAGATAATACCCTTTGAAGCCTTGCAATAGTATTCCACTAGATCACCAATCGGGTAAAAGGCAGCAAGCTCAAATTCAATAGTAGGGAGTAGAGACAATGCAAAGAACAAGGTGGATCAACTACTGAGTCTAATAGGAGGCTAAGAGAGCTTGCAATTGGATGAATTGATGAGTAAGGTAATGGCAATGGTAATTGAGTGAAAATCGGGCTCAAATGGAGAAATGGAGATTTTTCACTGTACAGAGGCTTTTATAGTGTTTCAGAGAGCTCCCTGGTGATTGCCAAGAGTGGAGAAGGTTCTAGAACAGTCCAGAAGTGAGTGATGGTTAGTTGATATGGAGAGTGGCAAAAGAGTGAATAAAAGAACCTTTGTAACTAACTCAAACGGCTTAACCACTGACAGCCAACTCAATTGAGTAATTAGAAAGCACAAATACATCCTAACCATTGATCTAAACTGAACCAAAGGTGGAGATTGAATCCAAGCCGTGATCCAAGTGCTAATCACCCAACCAATCACCATTTAGCAAATTACACACTTCTAGCCTATATAAACTGAATTGGAAAACACAGAAGGGGTCTCTGGTAGAAGCTAGAAAATCTTAATAGTTGAAAGAGAGAGTCAATTGATAACCAGCAAAGAAGAATCAAGAAAAAGCAAGGAAAAGCAATTGGATTAATTGATAGTAGACTTAGTCTCTCAATTCAATTCACTTTGCAGCTTCTAGGAGATCCAGTCATCATTTGCAAGCTTGATTAGGTACTGCTATCGAATTTATAGTGTAATTGAGAATGATTTTTGTGAATTGTGCAATAAGCTTAATTCTTGCATTAAGCAATCAATGGATTTGTGATTTTTCATTCAATTTCATTTCTTTATATTTGATTCCTGTCTCTTTTCACATTTGTTGCTTTTAAAACTCAGTTTTTAGATCAATTTCAAGAATTGCCAGAATGGCATATGAAATTAGTTATGAAACTTGAATAATTAAAGACTTAAGCTTCTAGTTTGAGTTTCATGTCACTGTTATATCTCATTTCTATTGTCTGGTCACACAATTGAGATTGGTAGTAGAGTTAAGCAACTCTCCCATTCATCGCTGGAAATTCAATCCTATGTCACAGTGAATCAATAGCAGGATTCGTGTTATCCTCTTGATTCCATTGCTTGAGTGATTGATAAAGCACTTACAAGTAACTCAAGATGCAAGAAAAGCAACTTAACTGCAGGCAACTCGGTGTATATCTTTTGAACGAACACGGCCGGTACCGCACCGAGTAACACCGAGGTGGATAGGGCTATATACAACGAATTCAGAAAAAATCAAACTTGCAAACATGATCAGGAAGCATAGACGATCAACAACAGGAAGTTAATTGCAAGAATTATTGACTAATTGAGTTGAATTTGCGATTAGAAACTCAATCGGTACCAAACTGAGACTGTACCGGAAAATGGTACCTCTATACACGATGAATCACCGTATCGATCTTCAATCAGATGTGACAGAGAGGTTCTTGGTAATGAGGCGATGCTACTAGGTCCATCTGATCGGAAGGGCGGAGCTCCGGTCACCGGTAACGACTTCCAGTGCGAATCTCAACAGGGTGGTCAACAGAGCAGTCAAAGGGACAGACGCGCACGAGTATTGATGTATAAACACGAGTATTGACGCACACACGCGAATCTTGAGGAGATCGGACGATTAGAATAAAATGATGTTTTAAATAAAGATGCAGAATGAATCTGGGCCTTATATCTTGTATGGTTTAATCTTGAGGCGGATCCAGCGGCCCAGATAAGAACAGAGTTAAATGAAAGATGATCGCTAATCTTGGAGTAGATCTGGCGGCCCAGATTAAACCCATTAATTAAATAATAACAGAATAGTAATAATATAGAGTAAATAAATGATTTGAAAATGCTATTGAACTCTAAATTGACTCAAATTTGTTTCTAAAATTTTCTTATTTTTCATACTATTTTTTTTCTATACAATAATATTCTAGTTTTAAAATATAATCATAATAAAGCAATTTAAAAGCAAAATACATCACATATATTGACATGTTTGACTTAACTTTGACTTGTCATTTTAAATACTATAAAAATTCCAAAAATACAAATAAAAATCATAAATAATAACTAGATGTGTTTTAGTAATTTTTCAAGTGATTTTCCATGAAATAATAATAGTGATAGTAATATACTATAATAAATGATGAGATTAGCTATATTCTTTAAATATAATAATAGTAATAATAATAGATATTATATTGATATTTCCTGCAAAAAGAATAATAAAAATAAATAGCACAAAATATACAAAATATACTACTATGGTAATAAATAGTAAAATACATTTTCTTTTATAATATGAATTGTATTTCTTTTGTTATTTCTATACAAATATACAAAAATATACTTTTGATGAATAAAATGTAATAAAATAATAGTTATAATAAAAACATAATGAATTTCATCTCTTATGACTAGTAATAAAAATCTTGTACTTTTATATAGATAATAAATAGAAATAATAGAAATAGATATAATGAATAGTATAATAAATAGAATAGAATATTAGTAATGATTTCTTTTTAGCTATTATAGATATTAAAAATAAAAAAAATATAATAAAAATAATAATGGTAAAATAGTATAACTAACCACCTTTTAGTTTTGTAAATGATTCTTACATAATGAATAGTATTTCAATATAATAGAATATAATAATAAAATCCTATTACTTTAGCTATTATGAATATTTTAAAAATACAAATAAAAAAAAAATCATCATTGCCATTTTATTTTCTATTATTTTAGTAAGTGATTTTCTATAGAATAAATAGAGTTTAGAAATAATAAAAAAAATTTTATTATTTTAGCCATTATAAAAATCCCAAAAATATTAATAGCTACCCCTTTTCCTATTTTTGTAAATAATTTTCTACATAGATAAATAGAGTTTAAAGAATAAAAAAAATAATAATAATAATAAAAATAATAATAAAATAATAATAATAATAATAATAATAATAATAATAAATAAATGCATCTTTATAATAGAGATAATAATAAAGGATATTATATAGGCTTTGTATATTTTTGAGATGAATAAAATGCTCACACCAGGAGTATAGAGTCACATGGGAATATTTGTACAACATTTGGAATGATTAGTCAAGAACAAGAACATCTTGACGTAGGATTCAATAGCAATATGAGAAGATATGTCGAGATAAGAACATCTTGACATTTGATGAATAATAATAAGATACGTTGAGACAAGAACATCTTAACGTAGGATGATTAAGGATTTAATAAGCAATATGAAGAAGACGCGTTGAGACAAGAACATCTTGACGTGAGAAGATTAAGGCTTCGATAGCAACATGAAGAAATATGTCGAGACAGGAACATCTTGACATTTGATGAAGGGTAATTAGAGCTGTGACTCTGAAGAAGAAGAACATTACGATGTCCTAGAGAGGTGACATCTTAATGACTCGCTGCCATGAGCAAGTAACTCATGATTGAATACGCTCACACAAGGGGTGTAGGGCTATATAGTAATTTTGCACAAGTAATGCAACACGTAGAATGATTAGTCGAGACAAGAACATCTTGACGTCCGTTGAAGAATGACCAAAGCCACGACATCAGCATGGAGGGATATGTCGACTTTGAAGAAGAAGAACATTAAGATGTCCGAGCGGAGTGACATCTTAATGACTCGGTGTCATGAACAAGTAATTCATGACCATTTGAGCTGGCAAGAATGAACTCGTCCGTCGACGAGTTTGTCTCCCGACTCATTTCCCGAGACTGTGAGATTGAATCGGTCTGTTGGTAGATTCATCCACAAAACAGTGAATGTGAACCGTTCTGTAGGTAGGTTCCTTCACTAACACATGCCTCAATGTTGAACTGGCCCAGCGCTTCAGGTTTGACATTGTGTGCAATTGTGTTTCCTAGGTTTATGAATCGGCTTAGTGCTACGAATTCATGATCTAGAAGATCAGTGAGAAGAAATACGTGGGCCATAGCCACCCTTCTCCTGATTCACCAACCTCAAGATCAACCGGCTCAGTGCTTCGAGTTGTATTTTGTGTGATTGGTTGTTGACTAGTTAAGATTGAACCGGTCTGTTTGTAGGTTTATCTTCTAGATCAACGGAGGTCGAGTCGGTCTGTATGTAGACTCACCTCAAGCCCCTATGAAGAGATTAACCTGGTCTGTTGGTAAGGTTACATCTCGAGGTGGCATGGACTGAACCGGTCTGTTTGTAGGTTCGTCCCCCATAGGATAAAACCGATCTGTTTGTAGGTTTTGTCTTCCCTAGATTGAACCGATCTGTTTGTAGGTTCATCTTCCGTAGATCCCTTTTTATAAACTTAGACGACCACTTGCCCATCTCTTAACTATACTATTTGCTTCTCTCTTTCAAAGATCCAGAGGTGCCTCGAGGTTCGTAGCCCAGGGTAATTAACGGTGGGGGCTTGCGCCCACCGGAATCTACAAGAACTCACAATCACTAAAAACCCCCTGAATGTGCATACCAAATATCTCTAATCGGCAGAATCAGCCGACACCCGTACAGATGCACGCTCGGGAGGGATCTCCGTGTCCTTCTTCCGCAGAACCCACCGCCCGGCGGCGGTGCGGCGGCGCGCGAAAAAGGGTCGCACAACGGTACTGACTGAAGTAAACCGAACTGTCGTCCTACTCGCTCTGGATAGTAGCACTCCACTATCGGAAAGTAAATAAGTGGAAGCCGACATGTGTACAAGTCAACACAATCATCTACGCATGTCGGCAATAAATGACGTACTGACTCATACGGCCTCTAATTAACATGTGTGAGGCAACATAATCAGTTGATCCCTGACGTACTTCACACTGACGTGTGACGGATTACGGTACCTGTTCTTATCGAGCGCCCATTTTTATTATCAGTTTAAATTATGATTAGAGATTATGTATGTATTTTCATTGATTGATTGATTTGATTTTTATCTGCTAAAAGACGCACAATCATCATGATCCGGTGTACCCTAGTCACTGAAAATGAATGCCTCTGAGGCGGTAATGGACGAGCTGGGGGCAAACACGTTCAGCTCCACGGTATCCATAAAAGCCACGGACCATCAATGCTCTTCGTCAATCCTTGGCATGCCACATCAAGACGCCGATATAAATAACCAAGTACCGCCGCCCTAATTTCTTTTTTCACCGGATTGTAAATCTTCCTGTAAATTAAATATTAGTGGTTGAAATTATATAAATATGAAAGATTAATTATTTTAAAACCTTTACCATAAAAATTGATAGAAAAAATGCGTGTACAGAGTCTCCACTGTTGTCGGGGAACATAAAAGAACCCGCCAACTCCAGAGGAAAGCCGACTGCATATCGATCAAGACCCTGATGATCGTCAGCCTCCGAAGCGTGATCAAAGTGGGACCGTAACTCTCGAAGGGAAATAGAATGTCTATCAAAATTAATATTTAATTTAATCATAATTGTGAACAAAAAAATACTGAAGTTCATGTATAGTTTAATCAATTACCTCTCATCCTTATATAATTTTGATATATCATCCTGGCCAAATAACTGACGGATGTATGCCAAGAAATTTCCGTCAGTATATCTTATCACCGGCTCACCAATGGTGGATAAACCACACAAACATATGATGTCCTAAAAAAAATTCAATACTATAATTTTTTTAATACTGCAATAAAATTAATAATATTTGACTATTTATTTCTAGAGTCACGGTCATCTCGCCAAAAATGATGTGAAACGTGTGACTTTTTGGCCTCCAAAACTCTATTAACGCGCCCAATAAAATCGTATCAATCTTCAAGTTACGGGACTCCGGTTCTTGAACATAAATCTCATGCAGTTTGGCGAGATGAAGAAATCTCATACCTTGCAACCAACCCTGAATGTGCGAGATGCATGGTATCATCGGGCGATGAATGCGGAAACGAATGACATTCCCATCTCACTGTAATTTTCATTTCATAATTAGTTTCTCATATATATGTATTTTATTATTATTATTATTATTTTAAATATAATGTACCTCTGTCTGCCTATAGTGTGTCCGATGTTTGTCTTCAGGTAGATAAATGATGACATTTACATTTTGTTGCTCGCTTACCATTATCTAGTACAAAAATTATTTCATAATTAAGTTATAATTAATTTATATTTAATTTGAAATTACTTTATATAATATATTATATAATTAAATAATAAATAAATTCTATAATTAAAAACTAATTTATTCTACAATTAAATTATATTTAAAAATTAATCTATAAATAAAAGTTATTAATCTATTCTACAATTAAAGCCTAATTAAATATATATTATTCTACAATTAAATCAATTATTAATCTATAATTAAATTATAATTAATCGATAATTATATAATTTAATCTATAATTAAATAATTTTATAATTAAATCTATAATTATTCTACCATTAAATTATAATTAAATAATTATATAATTTAATCTACATAATTAATTAATAATTAATCTACAATTAAATAATTTTATAATAATCTAAAATTTATATTTCAATTCTAATTAATTAAATAAATAAAATTTAATTTTGATAGCAATATCCAATAATATATTTTTACTCTATCTCGTCCCGTACGTTCTTTTTTTTCTCTTCTTCTCTTCTCTTTTCTTCCTCTCTCTCCTCTTTCTTTTCTCTTTTTCTCTCTTTTTTTTCTCTTCACCGAACATCTCTCCTCTTTCTTCCTCTTTTTTCTTCTTTCTTTCTCTTTCTCTCTTTTTTTTCTCTTCACCGAACGCACAGATGAGTGATAAGCCAAAATCACATATATATTATGATAGGATTTGGTATCTAAATCTATACCATTTTACCCTTTTTATGCACTTTTTAGTTTAATTAGTTGATTTAGTTTGGATATTACATAAAGTTCGAGATACTGTCATGGTTTCTTTGATTTTAGGATTTTTGGAGCATTTTGGGAACATTTGGATGAAGATGGAGTAAGTTAGGCGCAACTAGAACAATGAAGATCTGGCTGGAGAAAAATTGCATGAACCTTTTGACCCAAAAAGTTATCTTTTCGGGTCAAAAAGAGCTCCAGATTCGAAAAGAGCTCTCTATCAAGAAACCGCGTGAACTTTTTGGGTCAAAATCTTTTCTTTTCGGACCGTAAAGAGCGGTTCTGTTTCGCCCCTAAAAGCATCTCTTCGCCCTAGAAGGCTCCAGATTCAATTTTGAACAGAAGAGAACGCCTCCAAAAGTCCATAACCGTTCTAGGATATATTGAAAAGAAGTTTTTTGGAGTTTCTTTGAGAGATTTGGAGAGAGAAGAAGGCAAAAGAAGGAGAAATCAAAAACTAGGTGTAACTCTTATTCTCTTGATGATTTTTTTTTTCTGTTTTTCATTGCTTTTTATCTGTGATTCTTTCTCTTCCATGGAAGAGTAGTCGTCTATCTAGGGTTTAGGCATGTAACTTGAAACTTGAAATTTAATCGTACTTATTGTTGTTTTAATTGCTTTATTTTATGAATTGCTTTTGTGATTGTATTACTGTGCATGGATTGAATTGTTTTATGTTTGTATTAGTAATCCGTCTGGGATTAAAAACCCTAGATAGCATAGATTCATAACCTGCAAACGATATTAGAATTGCACATGTATCTTAGAGAATTATTTAGGTTTCTAACCAAAATCTGATGGTTCTCCGACCTCCAAAAGCGGTATCTAACCCTAGGTGATGGACCTAACCGTGAAGTCTAGGTTAGTTGGGACTTTTCTGAACATTTAGAGTATTAATTAGATGGACCTAACCGTGAATAATTAATCTTTGAAAGGTTTAGAATTACAAGAACTTAACGGGTTTTAATTAGGAAAAACGATGGACTTAACCGTGAAGTTTGCCCTAATTGAAATACTGTGTCAAACCCTAACCAGGAACTTGGTACTAAATTAGATGGTAACCCTCATAAATTAGCGTTAAAATACATAAATAGTACGATTAAAACTCAAGTGGATGGTGATGCTGAAACCCTAGACTCTCTTAACCTTGAAGTAATCCAAACTTAGTTCCATTTACTTGTTAATTCTAGAAAATTATTTAGTTTAGAAACATTTTCAGATTTTACAGTCTAGCTTAAAGAAATTGTCTATTTCGGTAGTTTAATCAGTCTCTGTGGGATCGACACCTAAATACTATACGGTAGGTCGTGCGCTTGCGGCTTCCTCTTGTGTGTATTAGGTTAATTTTATTAGTTTGAAAATATCACAATAAGTTTTTTTAGCGCCGTTGCCGGGGACTATTTTAAATATCGATTGATCCAATAGTATTAAAGACTAGACCTTTCTTTTATTTTTATTATTATTCTCTTTTTACATTTATCTTGTTCTTTTCTTGCAGGTTAAACACTGGCTAGTAACCCACCGTTTTTAGTCTATCAGAGATCAAGGTTTAGACGTTTCGCTCCCATTGCCGACCTTCAACCTGAACGTCTAGATTTTGGAGACGTGATCAATATGGCAGCTAATGATGAAGACAACCGCCTTCTCAAGGACTTTACTGCACTTAACATGGGCTACACCGTACCGACTGTGGCAGCAAATGACTTCGAACTCAAGCCGGCCCTAATCAACATGGTCTCTCAAAATCAATTTGCCGGCTTAGCTCATGAAGACCCAAATCAGCACCTTGCCAACTTTGAAGAATTTTGCAATACCTTAAAGATGAATGGAGTCACACCTGATGCGATCAAGCTTCGGCTCTTTCCATTTTCTCTTAGGGATCGAGCAAAAGGGTGGCTCAGGTCTTTGACACCAACCACGATAGCTACATGGGCCCAAATGTCAGCGGTGTTTCTTTCTAAGTACTTCCCTCCTTCTGAGATCGTGGCCCTTAGAAACCAAATCACTAACTTTGGGCAGAAAGAGGGGGAGTCTCTGAGTGATGCTTAGGACCGCTATCAAGAGCTGCTACGGACGTGTTCTCATCATGGTTTTGAGAAATGACGCCTCTTACAGACTTTCTATGAGGGGTGGACCAACAATATCAAAATGACAATTGATGCCGCAGCGGGTGGGAGTCTCATGAACAGGAGGATTGGTGAGGCATACAGCCTAATCGAGAAGATGGCACTCAACCAAGTCCAATGGTCAACCGAAAGAGAACAAATAAAAGCCCACGTGTCTGGTAGATTTGAGACCGATCAAATCACCAAGCTGCAAGCAATGGTTGAAGCGCTTCAAACCGAGAACCATCAGATCAAGTCCGAGATCTACCAAAATAAGAGGCAAGATTCAGCAAATGCCTCATCTGTTGATCAGTTTTTCCCTTGCGCAATCTGTGGATGCATCGACCATCTTACGGTTAATTGCATTTACCAGCAGATGGAAGAAGGGAGCGTTGAGCAAGCAAACATGCTAAACAACAATTTTAGACCTCAAAATAATCCCTATTCCAACACATATAACCCAGGATGGCGAAACCACCCTAATTTCTCATGGAGAAATGATCAAGGGCAGCAAAATCCGAGTCAAGGTCGCTCTAATCAAGGTTTTGACAGAGACAATTCGAACTGGCAGCTCAACCACCAAAGTCCAACCTTGAACACTTGATTGAGAACTTCATCGAAAATCAAACTATTACAAATCAGAAGAATGATGATAAGTTCGAAGAAATTAATCAAAGGATGAAAAATCTGGAGAATCAAATTGCACAACAAGCTGCTGCCACAACCCGCCAACAAGGTCAACTCCCGCCGAAACCTGAACAAAACCCCAAGGAGCAAGTCAATGCAATCACACTCCGCAGCGGAAAGGAGTATGAAGGCCCGTCAATGCCAGCAGAAGAAGAGCCGGAGCAACCACCTAAACAAACGCAAGAGAAGGAAGGAGAAAAGACGAATGATGAACTCGAAGACAAATGTTCAAACTCTATAAAATAGGTAAAGGAGGATGTACCCAAGTACATACATCCACACAGGTTTGTCCCTTTTCCCGAAAGGTTGGCCAATTCGAAACTAAAAAAATAATACGGTAAATTTGTAGAATTGCTTAAACAATTGAATGTCAATATACCTTTTACCGATGTTGTGACTCAAATGCCAACCTACGCTAAGTTTTTCAAGGAGATATTGACAAACCGTAGGGAATTAGAGGATGTCCAGACAGTGACTTTGACCGAGGAGGTGAGTGCGCTTGTTATGAATAAGTTGTCCCCTAAACTCAAGGACCCTAGTAGTTTTACAATACCATGTTCAATAGGAAGTGTCAACACTTACCAGGCCCTTTGTGACTTAGGCGCAAGTGTGAGCCTGATGGCTAAGTCAATTTTTGAGAAAATTGGTATCTATGACCTTAAACCAACTCGAATATCATTATAATTGGCAGATAGGTCTGTTAGGCTACCATTAGGCGTGATTGAGGATATTCTAATTCAAGTCGGTAAATTCTTTATCCCAACTGATTTTATGGTGAATGACATGGAAGAGGACAACCTAATATCTTTGTTGTTGGGTCGTCCATTTTTTAGGACAGCCGGTGCTTTAATAGATGCACGTGATGGAAAAATCATCATTAGAGTGGGGGATGAAGAAGTAGAATTTTATGCTAACAAAATTCTAAAATTTCCTTTCAATGATCAAAATATTTGCAGGATTGATGAGATTGATGCTTATGTAGCAGAAAAATTTGGAAAGATGATGAATGATGAAGAAATATTCTCTGCTGAAGCCGACGCACCGTCTAAGACTCCGGAAGTCGAACTCAAGCCGCTTCCTTCATTCCTTCGCTATGAGTTTCTAGGCCCAGATGAGACTTATCTAGTGATTATTAATGCAGACTTAGACCTGACCCAAACTCACAAACTCTTGAGCGAACTGAGGAAACACCGTAAGGCGATAGGGTACACTATTGATGACGTTATTGGAATCAGCCCTGTAATATGCATGCACCACATCTACATGGAAGAAGGGTACAAACCGACAAGAGAGCCACAGCGAAGGCTAAACCCTAACATGTCCGAGGTGGTGTGGAAGGAGATTCATAAACTCTTGGATGCCGACATCATTTACTCAATTTCCGACAGCCGGTGGGTGAGCCCCGTTCATGTGGTACCTAAGAAGTGTGGCACCACGGTGATAAAAGGGACCAATGATGAATTAATCTCAACAAGGGTAATCACTGGATGGAGGATGTGCATCGACTACCGTAAGCTCAACAAAGCCACCCGCAAAGACCATTTCCTTCTCCCTTTTATTGACTAAGTCTTGGAGAGACTCGCTAAACATTCTTATTTTTGCTATCTTGATGGGTATAGCGGGTTCTTCCAAATTCCAATTCACCCCGAGGATCAAGAGAAGACAACCTTCACCTGCCCATATGGAACTTTTGCATACCATCGGATGCCCTTCGGCCTTTGCAACACACCCGTAACTTTTCAACGAGCGATGATGGGTATATTTTCTGATATGATTGAAAGAAGCATGGAGGTATTTATGGATGATTTTTCAGTTTATGGAACAACATTTGATGAATGTCTAGAAAATCTATCAAAAGTCCTAAAGCGGTGCGAAGAGGTAAATTTAGTTCTAAATTGGGAGAAATGTCATTTTATGGTACAACAGGGGGTAGTCTTGGGACATGTGATATCAAATAAGGGTTTAGAAGTTGATAAGGCAAAAATTGAAGTAATTGAAAGATTAACTGCTCCAACATGTGTTAAGGATGTTAGAAGTTTTTTAGGGCATGCGGGATTTTATCGCCGCTTTATTAAAGATTTCTCAAAAATTGTCAAACCCCTAACAAACTTAACCATGAAGGATACTGTTTTTGAATTTGATGACCCTTGTGAGAAGGCTTTTTGCAGGATAAAGAAAGCTTTAATTTCAGCCCCAATTCTTCAACCACCAAGTTGGAGCGAACCATTCGAGATTATGTGTGATGCAAGTGACTATGCCGTTGGAGCAGTGCTAGGGCAGCGAAAGGATAGCAAATCGTGTGTTATTTATTATGCAAGCAAGGTGCTGGATGAGACTCAAGCCAACTACACCACAACAAAAAAGGAATTGCTAGCGATGGTGTTCGCTATCAACAAATTTAGACCATATCTTGTGGGCTCTAAAGTCATAGTCTACACCGATCATGTTGCCGTTCATTACCTGCTTACGAAGAAAGATGCCAAGCCGAGACTAATTCGATGGATTCTTCTACTACAAGAGTTTAACCTGGAGATCAAGGACAAGAAAGGGACAGAAAATTCTGTGGCGGATCACTTGTCTCGACTTATACCTGAACCAAAAGAAGGAGAGCTCCCGATTGATGATTCCTTTGCCGATGAACAGCTGTACTGAGTCCAAACCGTTACCATCCCTTGGTATGCGGATTTTGTGAATTTCCTGGCATGCGGGACCATACCACATGAGTATAATTATCAGCAGAAAAAGAAGTTCTTGACAGATGTTAAGCACTATTTTTGGGATGAGCCGTGACTTTTCAAGTTAGGGATAGACGACATTCATAGGAGGTGCATTCCAGAAACCGAGATCCAATCCATCCTTTTTCATTGTCATGCATCGCCATATGGAGGCCACACATCCATTAACAAAACCGCAGCAAGGGTGCTTCAAGCCGGTTTTTATTGGCCGACATTGTTCAAGGATGTTAAAACTTATGTCCAAGGTTGCGATAGATGCCAACGGATGGGGAACATCACAAGAAGAAACAAGATGCCCTTAAATAACATTTTGGAAGTGGAGATTTTTGATGTATGGGGGATCAATTTCATGGGACCGTTCTCGAGTTCATGCAACAATAAATACATTCTTGTAGCAGTGGATTATGTTTCCAAATGGGTTGAAGCGATCCCGAGCCCTAATGCCGATTCAGCTTTGGTCAAGCGTCTTTTTCAGAAGGTAATATTTCTTAGATTTGGTGTGCCACGAGTAGTGATAAGTGATGGTGGATCCCATTTCATAAACCGCAGTTTTGTAAATCTTTTGATAAAATATGGGGTGCACACAAGGTAGCAACTGCCTACCATCCACAAACGAATGGCCAAGTTGAGATTTCCAATCGGGAGATTAAGAATATTTTGGAAAAGATGATGGGTAGAACAAGGAAATGTTGGTCGCTTAAACTAGATGACGCACTTTGGGCATACAGAACAGCATTCAAAACACCAATTGGAATGACACCGTTCAAATTGATCTATGGAAAACCTTGCCACCTTCCGGTAAAGTTAGAACGCATATTGGGCGATAAAAGAGTTGAATTATGATCTAAAAACAACAGGTGAGAAAAGAATTTTGGATCTACATGAATTGGAAGAGTTGAGATTGGAGGCATACGAAAATGCCAAGTTGTACAAGGAAAAAACGAAGAAATGGCATGGAAAACTCATTAGAAGGAAAGATTTTCAAGCTGGAGACCAAGTGCTATTATTCAATTCTCGTCTTAAGTTATTTTCCGGGAAATTAAGATCTCAGTGGTCGGGACCGTACCAAATTCTGCAGGTCTTTGAGCATGGAGCGGTGAAAATTTGGAGTGAGAAAACCAGAGCATTTAAAGTGAATGGTCAGAGACTTAAGCATTATCAACATGAAGAAAAAATAGGAGAAGAAGTGGTATTTACTCTGGAAGATACAACTACATTGTGAAAATCTCCGAAGCAAAGTCGGGCTCACGACGTTAAATAGGGTGTTTCTTGGGAGGCAACCCAAGTTCTTCTATAAATTTTTATTTTTATTTTCATTTTATTTTCTTTATTTTTTTAGGTTAGCTTACTTATCGTTGTTATGAAAAAATAAAAACAAAAGAAAGAAAAAAAAGAGGGGATCAGAGGAGAGTTTTTGGGTCAAAAACTTAAGTTTTCTGGTGGAAAAGAGTAACGTAGAGACACCAGAGAAACCAGAGGGAGAGTTTTTGGGTCAAAAACTTAAGTTTTCGGGTGGAAAAGAGGTGCCCAAAAGAAACCAGAGATCAGAGGAGAGTTTTTGGGTCAAAAACTTAAGTTTTCGGGTGGAAAAGAGGTGCCCAAAAGAAACCAGAGAAACCAGAGGAGAGATTTTGGATCAAAAACTTAAGTTTTCGGGTGGAAAAGAGGTGCCCAAAAATTTTAACAGAACATAACTTGTCTATTTCCCTTCATCTCCCCTCTTTCTAACCCGCAACCCTTCATTCCCCCTTTTCAAAACCGCACACCCAGCAGCCACCGTCTCTTCCCACTCCGCTCCCAACCCCGCACCAACAACTCGCACAGCCGGATCTCCTCCGCTAGGCGCACCGCACCCGCACCCCGCACAGCGCCGCCAGTTCCGCACTCCTCACAACTCGGCGTACATCAGCCGCCGCCATTTCTCTTCCCCTTCCACTCCGCGCCTCACATCAGTAGCCGCCGCACCTGCCGAGCGTCATCTCTGCCGCATCTCCCCCCACGCCGCTAGAACCGATAGCCACATTGCCGTCCACCATGCTGCCGCCCTCACCTCTCTGCCTCACCTGCCGGATTTGCACCCCCCCCACCTACCACACCTCCCTCTGGGCCTATCACCGCCAACCCTCAACACTCTCTCTCCATCATGAGTTCCACCGACGATGACCAACCTATCATCCTTGGACGAACTATCACGCTTCCTTCAGGCAAGGTACTTGCTTGCAAACCACCACCTAAGAAATCTAAAGCCTCTCATGGTCACGACGCATGGACTCAATGGAGCAACGCCAATACGAGACATGGTTCTACACTCGCCGCATGTACAATTGGCACGTTCAGAATGGCCATTTCCCGGAGGAATTACTACCACCCCGACCACGCGACGAGCCGACTAGTCCAACCCCATGACTCCAGAGGATTGAGGACACTCGACTTGGTTTCATAATGGCCAGCATCATCGGCACATTGTGAGTTATCTCTTTCCCTCTCTTTTATTTTCATTTCGAGAAGTGAGGTCACTGCTTTGTTTAAGCTTGGGGGGGATTGGAATTGTATCTGCATGCATTTAAGATTGCATTTAGTTTCTTTATTTTCATATTTAAATTTTAGTGGGTAGTTTTGTATAAAGTTTTGAAAAATCTTAAGAAAAATACGGGCAAAGGAGTAGCCTTATCGGAAATTTGGGAAATTGATTAGGGAATATACAAATTTTTCTAACATAACACATGGTGAATGAAAAGGGTGTTTGGAATTGAAAAAAAAAATACTTTGAGAAGTTTCTTGAATGATAAGTGCCTAGAAATTGACGTCCTACCACAAATTTTTATCAAATCTTTGAAATCCAATTTGTTTGACTACTTAAATGGAAAATTTTAACTGACAAGAGTGATTATGGCGGGTGTCGACCGGTGCTTTTGAAAAATCTTTTATAAAAATCAAAAGGATCTGAATATATATATATATATATATATATATAAATCATTAGAAGACCCAAATTTACTAGGAAACACCACGGTTAAGAGTACACATGCCATGTCATTCTCAAATAAAAAAATGATGATTCAAATAAAGTCACTTTAAGTCTCAAATGTGCTAAGGCGGTATATGGAACTCCCTAACCCCAATATGGCATGAGACAGTCTCATGTGCGCATTAAGGGTTTCTCAATGAAGCTTTTTAGCTATATATATAAAAAAAAAACCGCGCGAGGTTCAGGATTATCATTGTATTTTTTCTTTTTCTTGTGAATTTTCTAGATTTCATTTCATTTGTGAGGGGAAGGAAAAATTTGGGTGCATATCATCTAGGAAAGATTTTAGAGTATAACATTAAAAGTGGTGTCTAATATAAATATCCTTGAGTAAAACGTCATGTGTGAAATCGGAAATAACAGAAATTTCCAAGGTTTTTCCCAGAAATTTGTATAATGGCTGAACAAATTTGAAAATATTTGTCTTAAAATTTATCATCTCTTTTTCAGATAAACCCATGATCTTTAGCATATAGGTTATGATTTATTTTAGACTAGGTTAGTTTAGATACCGTCCTTTTATCTAGGTTTAAAACTTGCTTGAGGGCAAGCAAGATTTAAGCTTGGGGGAGTTTGATAAGCCAAAATCACATATATATTCTGATAGGATTTGGTATCTAAAAATATACCATTTTACCCTTTTATGCACTTTTTAGTTCAATTAGTTGATTTAGTTTGAATATTGTACAAAATTCGAGATACTGCCATGATTTCTTTGATTTTAGGATTTTTGGAGTATTTTGGGAACATTTGGTTGAAGATGGAGTAAACTAGGCGCAACTAGAACAATGAAGATCTTGTTGGAGAAAAACTGCATGAACCTTTTGACCCAAAAAGTTATCTTTTCGGGTCGAAAAGAGCTCTCTGTCAAGAAACCGCGTGAACTTTTTGGGTCAAAATCTTTTCTTTTCGGACCGTAAAGAGCGGTTCTGTTTCGCCCCTAAAATCATCTCTTCGCCCCAGAAGGCTCCAGATTCGATTTTGAACAGAAGAGAACGCCTCCAAAAGTCCATAACCATCCTAGGACAGATTGAAGAGAAGTTTTTTGGAGTTTTTTTGAGAGATTTGGAGAA
Organism: Schoenoplectus triqueter; assembly: GCA_964058805.1. Lineage (NCBI taxonomy): Eukaryota > Viridiplantae > Streptophyta > Magnoliopsida > Poales > Cyperaceae > Schoenoplectus > Schoenoplectus triqueter. The sequence continues at coordinate 6,034 of CAXKVV010000890.1, read as the reverse complement.
AGAAGAAGGAGAAATTAAAAACTGGGTGTAACTCTTATTCTCTTGATGATTTTCTTTCTGTTTTTCATTGTTTTTATCTGTAATTCTTTCTCTTCCATGGAAGAGTAGTCGTCTATCTAGAGTTTAGGCATGTAACTTGAAACTTAAAGTTTAATCGTATTTATTGTTGTTTTAATTGCTTTATTTTATGAATTGCTTTTGTGATTGTATTACTGTGCATGGATTGAATTGTTTTATGTTTGTATTAGTAATCCGTCTGGGATTAAAAACCCTAGATAGCATAGATTCATAACCTGCAAACGATATTAGAATTGCACATGTATCTTAGAGAATTATTTAGGTTTCTAACCAAAACCTGATGTTTCTCCGACCTCCAAAAGCGGTATCTAACCCTAGGTGATGGACCTAACCGTGAAGTCTAGGTTAGTTGAGACTTTTCTGAACATTTAGAGTATTAATTAGATGGACCTAACCATGAATAATTAATCTTTAAAAGGTTTAGAATTACCAGAACTTAACGGGTTTTAATTAGGAAGAACGATGGACTTAACCGTGAAGTTTGCCCTAATTGAAATACTGTGTCAAACCCTAACCAGGAACTTGGTACTAAATTAGATGATAACCCTCATAAATTAGCGTTAAAATACATAAATAGTACGATTAAAACTCAAGTGGATGGTGATGTTGAAACCCTAGACTCTCTTAACCTTGAAGTAATCCAAACTTAGTTCCATTTACTTGTTAATTCTAGAAAATTATTTAGTTTAGAAACCTTTTTAGATTTTACAGTCTGGCTTAAAGAAATTATCTATTTCGGTAGTTTAATCAGTCTTTGTGGGATCGACACCTAAATACTACACGATAGGTCGTGCGCTTGCGGCTTCCTCTTGTGTGTATTAGGTTAATTTTATTAGTTTGAAAATATCACAACAATGAGCATCTACGCGTTTGGTTTATATAATATGTGTCACTGGCAGTGGCACGTTTCTTATGGAACGCGTCACTGTCAGTTGTGCGTTTGGTTTTAACACCACTGCCAGTGGCGCGTTTGATCTGCGCCACTGACAGTGGTGTGCTATCATTCGTATATTTAAAATTTTACAGTTCTCATTCTTATTTTTAATAATATTATTTTAATAATTATTATTATTTAAAAAAATCTGCTATACTTTCAACTTAGAGAGAGAGGGCAAGAAGGGGTGAGGGGACTTCGAGTAAAAAAATAAAATAAATGTAAGGAGGTAAGAGAGGGTGAATGAGGATCCTGTTATATTGATTTTGTTGAGGGTTAACTATGTTAACTCGTTCAAGTTTCCTCTTCTACGTAATTTCCTTATAATTTCTTCTTATCTTAGGAGCACAACTTAAATGATTCGTGAGAAATCTTTAACTTACCGTAATTTTTTATTACTAAATAAGTCAACAGTTCCATTTTCCACACGGGGTAAATATTAACGAGTAACGACGTACATTTTAAATCGAAGGGACCAGATAAAAAAAAATGTTGATTCTTCGCTAAAAGACGAGAAATACAATAGCCAAGGTCCCAGGGGCAGGAGGGCCAGGGCCCCAGCCCACTGCTCACCCATCAACCACGGCTCCTGGAGAAACGAAAGTGAGGCCAACTCGGGTGATGTGTAAGAAAACCGATGATATATTTTAAGTCTTAACACTTAACAGAGATGTTTCTTTGCTTTATTGACGTTTCCTATGACTCTTGTATCTATATATCTCCCCCGTCACTTCACCCCTTGGACCCTCCAACGCACTCTACTCTCTCTCGAATCCTCCTCCCTGGACCTTGGTCCTTGGTTCCTTTGCAAGATAACTTGGAGCCTACCTCCATTCCTTCCTATCTCAGAGGGTTCCTCTTTTCTCATTTCCTCGAGGGGCGGTGAGGTATCTATAAAGGATGAATCTATATACGGCGAGGTTCTCTCTTTCTTTTATCTTTCTCTTTTCGTGTTAATTTTGAGATAATTTGTTCGTGGGTTGTAGTAGAGAGGATGGGGAAGAAGGGAGAGAGCTTCGTTGCATGGGGATTGGAGAGAATAAAAAGGCGTGTGCCTGGCTCCCTGTATGCCACACAAAGACCTAATCTATGGTTAGATTTGCTTCTGTGGGTGGCGTACAAGGAGCCAAGCATGCTCTTTCTCTCCCACTCGCTAAGCTCTCTCCCCTCTCCTCTCTCTCCAGTCTCAGCGTATATTTCATGTAAATTGGTCGGGTTTTTTTTTGTTTTGTTTCTGGCATAGTTTATGTAACCGTAACCCCTTATCTTTTACGAGCCAAGTCAAGAGTTGAGGGCATTCTTTTGAGGAAAGCTATAATTGCTTTCCCTTTACTCATAAATTCATTCATGGAAAGGTCAGTAACTTTGACCATGAATCTTAGACAACTAATTAATAAGGATCTACAAATCACTTTGGCTTTTGTTGATTATGTTTTTCATGAGATCTAATTTGCTAGCGGTGAATTGCAATGGTTTAAAAAAATGATAGATGAGAAGTCTTCATCACAAGCATTTCATCTATATTCAGTGCTCGTAAGAGTTCCATCACAATTGTTTATTACAGATTTTTTTATTTTTGTTTTTCACCACAAAGTAATGGTGGTTCTTGTGGATTCTTCCTCAAGTATATTACCATTTCTTTAATATAATTGTAATACCTCCCTAATTTTCTATCTTTCCTAAGATATTCATGGATTTGTTCATGAAATTTCTCGTGGTAACCAGAACCTTCTGTAATTGATGCTAAAATGAAGATCTTCTTTTCTCCTGTGTGTCACGAGAAAATGTTTGCTTACATTTATTTGACTTTAATGGGTTTTCTAGATGTAATCTGAATAATAAGCACTACATCAATTGCCTGCGATTCTTCAAAATTGAAGAACAGAAAATTTGCTTGGATATTTTAAATTGTATAGATGTTATGAATACATACTTATTGGAAATATTTCTATTATTAATTATCATAATTCCTTATTGTATTCTTTTACTGATTTAATGTTCTTTCTTGCTGGACCAGCTAATCGCTGGTTGTTATTTTTATTTTTTTTGAATAAGATAGCATTTTCATTTATTTGATTATTTTCTCTTAAAATGTAAACACGTTTTACTGATGCTTCTATTAATTGGCTTATGTGGTTATGCCTACATATTTTCTTCTCTACTTTTTTCCCTTCACCTTATATAGTAGGAGTTTATTAAGAGACATTTTCTTTTTTGAGTGATTAAGTGAAATTCTATTGTAGAATATACTAATTAATTCTGAGTGTTGAATTTAGCTTTGGTCAGTTCTAGATATTATTTTCTTATATATTTCAAAAAAATATACAATTCCTTGCCATTTTAAGTGTGAACTATATCTTTAATTAAATCATACTATTAAATCGAATGCCAAATATATAACTACGATCTGCAAAGAGATTTTCTTGGTGAAAATTCCAGATTTTAAGGAAAAGTGAGCAGCTTTTCAGAGAAATTTGAAGGGAATAATTTCAAATGATATATTTCCTATTATTACCCCAAAAGATATGCTAGCTAGTTTTATTGCAAGTTCTAAGGATGGAAGGTAAAGTTCTTCAATTTTTTAAAATCTCTCTCTCGAATATATAGATAAGATTGTACAAAAGTATTATTATTTCTTGGCATGCTGAACTCTTTTCGTTGACAAGATAGAATGTGCCTTATATGTACAGAAGTCCTCGTAGAATGTGAATGATACAGTGTAATTGTGCAATGGTATATTTCTATAATCAAATAAACTGAATAATTTTCTATCTCCTTCTGACAAGCTTTCAGGCAGACCAACAAGAAAGTATGGAATTTCAATATTTTCATTATTTCATGGAGCCAGCCCTTCTAAGTTCTAACTCTTAGTTATAATATCAGAATGAAAAATGCTGAAGAGAAACTATACAGGTTATGCTACTTAACCGGCTCAGTGGCTTTGTACAGCAATGCTACCGGCCTGCAGCCGGCATAAAATTGACGTTTGGTTGACGCTTTGAACTGCCTCAGGGTTTTTAATGGTAGATATGTGCTCTCCTGATCACTGATCCGGGGTACACATTTAAACTGGTCGGTTCAGACGTTCAGTGCTCTATTATTTTGAATTTATCATCAGAAACCTTATGTATTAGTTCTAAATTTGATTGGTTATCATCTTTCTTGTAAATTTTCATTTTCTTCTTATATCCGGATTGGTTTTAGTATCATATATCTAGATTTATTTCTAACAGTGTGACTTTGTATATATGGAGTGAATATTCTTTAGCATATATTTTGTTTATAGATTTATTCATAATTGCAGTTAGAATTGATCGGAAATCTTGTATAGATTACCCCCATTTTATTGGTTGATTTGTTGAATTTTTTTTGTGCTGGATCCCCAAAATATAGATTGGATTTACATTTTGATAGCTTCTCGTGCAGCAGAAGTATATCCACACCTTCTCTTGCCAAAAAATAATTCAAATAGAGCTAGTATGTACTACCTGATTATCCGTCATAAAAATAATTCATGACCTTTTTAGACTGTTCCTGCAAAATTGTTATGACATATGCATAATATTCCAGCGAGCCTACTAATTAAATTTTGCAACTGTTCCTCTATAACCAATGGATATTAGATACTGGATATTGCTTTGTTTTTTTGTACTCTTGACGTTGACAATTTCATTGGGTACATAACACTCAGTATATTCCAATTTAGATATTTATCCTCTTTAAATTTGAAAATTGGTATTTCTCTCTGAAAATATCAAAACTTTAAATATTTACCTATAATTAATATTATATTCATAAAAATCAAATTAATAATTAATTAAAATAATAATAGGACAAAAGTACCCCTTCTGATTCAAGGTACTTTTCATTTATACATAAAGTTTCTTATTAATTTTATTATTTTAGTGATGCACAAAGTTATCATAATATGAAACTATTTTTATCGCTATAAATATCAATTTTATTTGGTAGGCACTAGTTACGGACAAATCTGATTTGTACCAGTTTTGAGTTGTGTCAGTTTCAGTTTGTAGAAATTCATTACTTTATTTGAGGTCTTATTTACACATAGTTGGAACTCAAGGAGAGAGAGATTAAGGGTAAGTAGCAATATAGTAGGAATACAATGTGCATAGCAAAATAAAATAATTTAATATATTATCGTTGATTTTGTTGCGCTGCAAGTTGTATGGATGAAGGAAAAATATGGGGCCGTATTTTTGTTCTATTATAATTTTAATTTATTACTAATTTGATTTTTATGAGGATAATAACTTATGGATAAATATTCAATTTTTAAATTTGAAAGGATAAATATCTAAATTGGGATGTGTTAAGGAGTATATACCCAATTTTACCATTCAATAAATATCCTCCTTTGTGTTTTCTTTTAACGAATTATTAATGAAATGTACTGCTACATAAGACGATGCTTTGATAGAATGCCATTTTGTTGTTTTCAAGTTCATAGCTTTAGACTTTAGTCCTTTCTAGGGATTTCCATAAAAATCCTTTCTAAGGATGAAATTTCCATGATTAAAATGAATCAGATCGGTTCAGTGTGCTTGTAATCTTCTTAAATATTATATGTGTAGCTAGCTAGGTTCGAAGAATTCTAACCGTGCATTAAAACTCAAGGTTAAAGCCCAATTTCCAAATAATTGGTGTTAGTACAAATGGCTCTAGCATATTGGATTATGGTATGTCGATTCTATTTCTTCCATTGCAAACCCGAAAAGCATGTTATAAGGTATTGGTTTTGGATTCTCAAATCTGGTTTCTTATAATGACTGTTTCAGATGGCTATATTTTTTAAGTCAAGGTAAGGCTCATGCCCTTTGGCCTTCGTTTTCATATCCACCGAGATCTGAATCTATATCTTCTTGGACAAATCATTCTAGTTAGCTTAATTAGCTGTTACTTGAGTTATCAGGTTATTTATATATTATTTTATTTTCGTGAAGTAAATCCAACCCGTACCCTCCAAACTAAACCTGATTTTTTTTTGCCCAGTTCGTTTTA
>CAXKVV010000889.1:0-39500 GCA_964058805.1 Schoenoplectus triqueter | reverse complement strand
AGGAAAAAAATTATATCATCAACATAATAAAAATTTGTAACTTGTTTACCATTTGCCAAAATAGGGCCTAACCCATGAAGCATTCCTAACTCAGTACCTCTAATTAATAATTGACATGGGGTATCAGTTACCAAATCAAATAATAAAGGGGAGAGTGGATCCTCTTGTCTGATACCTCTCTTACATTGAAAATATTGAGTGAGATTTACTATTCAAATTAACACAAGTTTTAGCACCAACTAATAGAGTCTCAATCCAATTGGACCACACCTTACCAAACCCTCTGCTTACCAATAAGTCCTTTAGAAAAGCCCAACTAACTCTATCATAGGCTTTTTCAAAACCAACTTTTAAAATGTACATAACAAAGTTTGTTTTTTTCTTCTTTTTTCACCTAAAAAATTCTTATGCCACCCTCTAATCTTTCTTCTCATGAACTTAAGTTTTTCATGCCAAGATTTTCCTATATCTCCAGACAATTTAAACTTTAACCACCATTTGAAAACTAATTCATTGAATTCAGGAATATCAAACCAAGCTTTATCGCATCTAAAAATGTAACTATCTTTCAAATTAACCATATTAGTTTGTAGCACCAATGGACAATGATCTGAGCCATATTTGGTTAGATCCCTAACAATACTATGATTATACAGCGAATCCCATTGTATGCTACACAAGAACCTATCAAGTAAAGCAAATTGTCACCCATTGGACCAAGTAAATCTTCTATTAGATAATTCATATTCAATGAAAGCATAATCATCTAAAAATGCATTAAAACGAGCACTGACCCTATTCTGAAAATTAAGACCTGATTTTTTATGTTTAAACCTAATAGCATTAAAATCCCCACACAGTAACCAAGCTACATATCTAACTATACTAATATTTCTTAATTCCTTCCAAAATTGACCTTTTAAACTAGCATCTACAGGACCATACAAAGAAGTGAAAGTTCAGTTAGTATCATCTACTCTATTCTTAAGCATTAGAGTTACAGAGAAAGAACCAACTATGGCATTTTCTAGAATGAATTGAGAGCTATCACAACCGACAGTAATACCTCCTGACAATTCAATAGCTGACAAAGTTACTCAAATATCAAATTTGCTACAAATAGATCTTAAATACGTTTAGAGAAATCCTGTTTTTTTTTTGTTTCTTGAACAAGAACTATATCAATCTTACGAAACTGAATTATATTATGCAAAATGTTCTTTTTATGAGGAGCATTGATATCTCTAATATTCCAACATAAAAAAATCATTGAATAACAAATTGGTAATCTTCAGACTCCATAGGAGTTATTGTAACTATCTCAAAAGTATCATAATAAGAATGATTTATGAGCTGATTAACCAAAGTGTTAAAACTATCTCATTGCATGTTTTGAAATCTACTTATTATAATATCCCTTTGAGAATCATCCTTACCAAGCTGAACCCTAAAAGAACGAAATAGTGCAAAAATTTCATCATGTGTAAATCTAGAAAAAGAAAATTGAGCCATAATTGAGCTACTTGTTATAGCTTGAGAGAGAGTTTTAGATGCACTTTCATTAAGACCTTTCACTTTAAGATGGATGCTACACCTTACTGAATTTTGGCTAGGAGGAGATACCAGAACCAATGGCTGTATCTGAACTTGGATCAAAAGAAGCCCGTTATCAACTACATTCTCCACATGACCTGATCTTTGATCCTCATTGATAGGTATATCCATAAACACAGAATTTGGTTGGAGAACTGACTGTTGCTCCATCGATAGTGAAGAGGACACCAGCAGAGCCGATGGAGTGATCTCAGCTTCTCCTTGGTACCAGCATCTACCAGCGAGACCAACGATACTGATTGGTCCTCTACCGACATTGTGGGAGGTACCGATAGAGGAATGATCGGTCCTTGACTCACAACTATAGGGGATGGGGCCATCAGTACCCTCAGATCTTAAGCCAACGACGATACCGATCCCACCTGTACCAGCGGTACCAATTCACTTGTCTCCATAATCGCACATTCATACATCGCTACAACACCAGGAATAGTCTCACTACTTCCTTCACCATTGTTCGGTCGTTTGGACAGAGGTTGTCCTAATTGAGGTGGAGCCGGCCCCCAACTCAATCATCTTCCCTTTACCTTTAAATCTATCACCACATCCAACACCTCCTGAACCCGACTGTTGTGGGAGAGGTGACAGTGGAGGAATAAAGCCTTCTTGTTCAACTTCCATTGAGACATCATAATTGGTCCAAAATCCATTCGGGTCGCAATACGTGATCCACTACAGCGGAGGGAGCTACACAGTGTCACAGAACCCAACTCGTACCTGAACAACCCAAAAATTAGTATGCTCAGTTGTAGCCTGATCCGGCGCCAGGATTTGCCCATAGGGTTTAAAAAGATGTGAGAACTCATGGAAAAATCAAAGTTTCATCGGAAATCCCCGAACCAAAACCCACGCTGGCCTTAGGCGGGCACCCTTATCCATCGTCGGATCCCATCGCACAACTGGTAAACCACTATTTTCCAATCACATGTAGCCACGAGAAGTCACAGTGGAAAACCAACGTGGATTTTGTTGACCTTTTGTCTATTTATTCCGAAATCAAATTATCTCGAAATTTATCTCGAACTCTTTGAACTTGAAATACTATCTCGAGGTTTGACACAAGTGTTCACTCTGACAAACAAGAACAAACGAAGAACTAAATTAAATGAGAATAAAATAAATTACTAGATTGGAGAGAAGGAAGATAATGCTTTGAAAGTTATTTTCTTTATAACTCAACCGTGTTTACAAATAGTTTTCTCTCTCTTATCTCTCTTATTCTTACACTATACTATTCCTTTATTTATAGTGTTCGGTGTCATTAATGCAACTGCAATCCTATACAATCAATTTAATCCTAATTATCATAGCTATACAATGACATTAATTGCCTAGCCATATTTCTGTCACTTCCACTGTTGCTCCCATTAGTTTTCTCTGACACATGCGGCAGATGTCAGAAGTGTCATGTTCATCATCCATCTCGAGTTTATCTCGAGCTTCCTGATGTTCTCGAGCTGTTAGGTTCTGGTCCATCTCGTGCTTTGCTTTTGGCACTTGCTCGTCCTTGGTGTTGTTGCTTCTTCGGGTTTGGCATGAGGTATTTCGAGGTGGTCGGGTTCCTGAGCTCTTGGTCCTTCGGGATCGAGACTTGGAGTTTACTACTCTCAACATCCTCCCTTAAACTTAAGTCTCGTTCCTTCGTCATCCTAAGCATATGCTTGCAGTTCTCGAATAGTGGCTTCGGCAAAGCCTTTGTGAAAATATTTGCAACTTGATCATTGTTTTGTACATGAACAACTCGAACCTCCTCATCCTTGATATGTTCCTGGATTGAGTGGAACCTCACATCTATATGCTTGGTCCTCTCTTGATGTATTGAGTTCTTGGCTAATTCGATAGCCGACTTGTTATCAACTCGAATCTCGGTCGATTCAAGTTGTGGGCACTTTAGCTCCTACAACAGTCTTCTAAACCAGATTGCATGGCTCACACTGAGTGGTATTGCAATATACTCGGCCTCACAGGTGGAAAGCGTGACGATGGGCTGCTTCTTCGACAACCATGTGAAGGTTGTGGCTCCCATGTAGAATGCATATTCTGAGGCGCTCTTGTGATCATCAATGTCACCGCACCAGTCACTGTCCATATAATCTGTAAGTTCAAAAACATTAGTCTTTTGGTAGAACAACCCGAGGTCCTATGTCCTCTTGACATATCTGAGAATCCTCTTCACTGCTTTCAAGTAAGTGTATCTCAGGCCCTCCATGAATCGGCTTGTGACGCCCACGACAAATGCTATGTCGGGTACCTCAAACTACCAGTCGGGTACCTCAAACTACCAGTCATACTCCGGTAGGTGTTTGAGTCCACAACTTCTCCTCCTTCGAATTTTGAGAGCTTGGCATCGAGTTCCATCGGTGTCGTTACTAGGTTGCAATCACTCATCCCGAACTTTTGGAGAATTTTTCGGACGTATGCTCCTTGAGATACAAATATTCCTGACTTCTCCTGTTTAATCTCGAGATCGAGAAAGTACCTCATCATCCTGAGGTCTGTCATTTCGAACTCGAGCCTCATTTCTCGCTCGAATACGTCAATAGGCCTTTGGTTGTTGCCCATGAAGATCAGATCGTCCATATACAGTGCGACAATCAAGAGTTTATCTTTGCGTGCCTTTACGTAGATGGTCGTTTCGAAAGGACACTGTTTGAAGCTATTTTTCTTGAAATAGCTATTAATCATAGTGTTCCACGCTCTCGAGGCTTGCTTTAACCCGCACAACGCCTTCTTCAATCTGAGCACCTTGTGCTCCTTCCCGAGCTTCATGTACCCTAGGGGTTCTTTGACATACACCTCTTCGAGCACACCATTCAGAAAATGTCGACTTCACATCCATCTAATGTACTGGCCATTCATTCTGCGTAGCTTTCGAGATCAGCAGCCGAATTGCCTTCACTCGTGTTACTGGGGCAAACACCTCATCATAGTCGATCCCGACCTTCTGTCGATATCCTTTGACTATGAGTCTCGCCTTGTGCCTCTCAATTGTGTCTTGTGGGGTCATTTTCTTCTTGTACACCCACTTAACTCCAATTGGTTTGTGCCCTTTGGGCAGATTTGTCATCTCCTAAGTTTTATTCTTTTCATTTGCCTTCATCTCTTCGTTCATCGTAGTTTTTTATTTTAGATCTCGAACTGCTTCCTTGAATGAGATCGTCTCGGCATCGGCCAACAGACATATCAGGTGCACCTTACCGGTTGTCTCATAGGGTCCGTTTGGAAAATCAAGGAATAATTTTGGAAGAGTGATAATTTTGAAAGAGTGATAGAATAATATTTTTTTTGGAAGAATGGTAGAAGAGTGGTATTCTTGACTATTCGGAAAAGCGAAAATATCGTTTGACAATTGTTACTCAGAATAGTTAAAATATGAATAATTATGATACTAATAATGATGATGATAATAATAATAATAATAGTAAAATAATAATAATAATAATAATAAAGTAATAAAAAATAATCATAATAAATAATAATATTATAATAGTAATATAATAAAATATAAACATAATCATAATATAGTAATATAATAATAAAAAATTATAATTACAATCATAATTATAATAATATAATATTAATAAGTAATCATAATTTTAATAATATAATCATAATATAATAATCATAATCATAATCATGATAATAATAATTATAGTCATAATCATAATAATATAACCATAATCATAATCATAATAATATAATAATATAAAAATATAATCATAATCATAAAAATAATTATAATTATAATTATAATTATATAATAATAAATTAATCATAACTATAATCAACATATAATAATATAATACAACATAATAAAATAATAATAAAGTAATAAAAAATAATCATAATAAATAATAATATTATAATAGTAATATAATAAAAATATAAACATAATCATAGTAATGTAATAATAAAAAATTATAATTATAATAATATAATAATAAGTAATCATAATTTTAATAATATAATAATAAAAATATAATCATAATCATAAAAATAATTATAAATAATTATAATTATAATAATATAATAATAAATTAATCATAACTATAATCAACATATAATAATATAATACAACATAATAAAATAATAATAATCATAATCATAATCATCATAATATAATAATAAATAATCTTGATCATAATAATATAATAATAAAATAATTATATTTATATTCATAATATAATAATATAATATTAAAAAATAATTATATTTATATTCATAACATAATAATATAATATTAAAATTATATTTATAATAATAATAAATAATATAATAATACTAACGGTAACGATACTATATAACAATAATGATAATAATAATTTAATAATAATAATATAATGATAATAAATAATAATCATAATATTAATATAATAATAAATTATAATCATAAATATAAGATAATAATATAATAAGACTAAATCTTAATCATAATCATAATATAATAATATAATATAATATAATCAAACAATAATCGCTATTCCGATGAGAGCTAATCCGGTATTCCACCTATAAGTTGGTATACCGGATTAGCATTATTCCGCACTCTTTTACTTAGTCTAAAATTCATTTGGCAAATTATTTCGTCGGAATAGCAATTTTATTCTACTTTTTGCTATTTCATGGTGTGCTAAACAAACCCATAGAGATTTCGAACATCCCGAAATCTTGGGTTTCTCGGTTCAGCCTCAGCTTCATCTGAGCTTTCCGAACTAGAGTCCTCCTTTGAGCTTCTCGAACTAGAGTCCTCATTTGAGCTTCTCGAGTTTGAGGCTCCACTATCTCGAACTGGGTGTCTGACCTTGACTTCCTCAATTGACAGTTCTTCCTGCTGGTTCTTCCAGTCCCAATAATCTTCTTTATTTAGCTCGACATCTCTACTGATCACGAGTTTCGTCTCGATCAAATCATAGAGTTTGTATGCTTTAGATTTCTCACTGTATCCAATAAAGACATACTTCTTATTTTTGTCTTTGGGCTTGGTTCTCTTCAAGTCTGGGATTTTCCCGTTTGTTATGCTCCCGAATATCTTGAGATGTACAACATTGGGTTTGTGGCCGCTCCAGAGTTCTTGAGGGATTCTATTATTGAGAAATGCAGTGGGCATCGGTTCTGTATGTACTCGCATACTTTACAATTTTGGCCCAAAATTTCTTCGACATTTCCTTGGTTTTGATCATTGATCTGATTATGTCGATGATTGTCTTGTTCTTTCTCTCGGCGACACCATTCTGCTGTGATGTGTAAGGTGCTGTCAAAAACCTACGGATTCCGTGATTCTCGCAGTATGACTTGAATTGGTTGGATAGGTACTCACCGTCTCTATTCGATTTCAGAGACCGAATGTTCTTTCCTGTCGTTTTCTCAACCATGACCTTAAACTTCTTGAAGGTCTCGAATGCTTCAGATTTCTTTTTGAGGAAGTACACCCAACACTTTCTTGATTAGTTGTCGATAAAAGTGATGAAGTACTCCTCACTGAATGAGCTTGGGGTGATCGGACCACAGATATCGATATGGATCAACTCGAGGGGTCTAGTTGTCGAGAACTTAGACTTCCCAAATTGCTTTCTTGTTTGCTTCCCTATCACGCACCCTTCGCATAATTTATTTTCGAAGTTGAGATTCGACAGTCCTTACACTGATCGTTTCGTCACTAAATCTCTGAGGCTACTATACCTTAGATGTCTGAACTCATGTGCCATAACCAGGCTTCATCTTTCTTGTTAATCTTGAGACATTTCTGCTCGATCCTTTGTAAGTTCAGCTTAAACATTTTGTTTTTCTCTATTTCAACTCGAGCGATAGCTCTTCCTCGGCTATCTTTCAAATATAGAGTTCTTTTTTTTATGAAGATTTCGAACTCCTTTTCCATTAATTGGCCCATACTTAGAATATTGCTCTTTATCTCCAGAATATAATAGATGTCTTCTATCATTCCGAGTTTTCTATTCTTTTGGAGAAACTTCACGTTGCATTTTTCTTTAACCTCTACCTTAGAGGCATCTCCAAAGGAAACTGTTTTGGTTAATTCGGTCATCTCGTTAAAAATAATACTTGTAATCGGTCATATGATTGTTGGCTCTCGTGTCAAGGTACCACAGTATCACATCCCGAAGTCGAATGAGTTTGTGTCATTAGCAACACTTTCTCATTTTCGATCACTTTGACGTAGTTGGTTTTGCCTTCTACTTTCTTCTCTGCCCAACAATCCCAGGCGTAATACCCGTGCTTACTGAAATTATAGCAATCTACATTGGGTTTTTTCTACCTTTTTGGCTTCTCCCTTGTCCTCGCGAGGTTGGGCTTGACTACCCCGACTAGCTTGTCTCACCTTGGCCATGTCGTCCACGACCTCATCGGTCGCGTGCCTGTTGCGCCTTATGCACGTACAACACTTTCTCTTCGAGAACCACCTTAGCTTGAAGGGCCTACTCGAGAGTTTCATTCTTCTTGAGGTTCTCTCTGCTCATGTACTAAGAGCGAGCCGGCGAGTTCATCAACGGTTAACTCTGTTAAGTCCTTTGACTCCTCTTTCGCACAGATCATGTTTTCGAACGTGTCGATTAGCGACCTCAAGATCTTCTCCACCACCCTCTGCTCCGAGAGACTTTCTCCATTTCTCTTCAGTTGATTTGTTACTGTCTATACTCTGGTGATATAGCTCAAGACTCCCTCTGTGTTGTTCATCCTTAGCATCTTAAACTCACCTCGTAGAGTTTGAAGTCTTATGTGTTTTACCTGGTTGGCTCCATTGTAGGTTGTTTGGAGTATTTCCCATACCTCTTTAGAAGTTACTTCGGCAACCTTCTCGAACCCGACTTCATCTACTCCTTGATATAGGATGTAAAACGTCGTCTTGTCTGCTACTTTCTTCTCCTTCAACAGCTTCAGCTATTGCACGGTCAAAGGTGCGACATTCTCGGATTCAACATACCCGGTCTCGATTATATCCCACATCCTGCACTCATAGCAGGATTTTGATCTGGATGCTCTAGTTGTCGTAGTTCGACTTTGTCAACTTGGGCACCGACATATTGAGTGAATTGTTCCCGAAATCAGCCATTAGCTCTGATACCAATTTGTTGACATTTTGTCTATTTATCCCAAAATCAGATTATCTCGAAATTTATCTCGAACTCTTTGAACTCAAAATACTATCCCGAAGTCTGACACAGGTGTTCATTCTGACAAATAAGAACAAACGAAAAACTGAATTAAATGAGAATAAAACAAATTACTAGATCGGGGAGAAGGAAGAGAGTGCTTTGAAAGTTATTTTCTTTATAACTCAATCGTGTTTACAAAGTGTTCTCTCTCTTATCTCTCTTATTTTTACACTATATTATTCCTCTATTTATAGTGTTCGGTGTTATTAATGCAATTGCAATCCTATACAATCAATTTAATTCTAACTATCATAGCTATACAATGACATTAATTGCCTAGCCATATTTCTGTCACTTCCACTGTTACTCCCATCAGCTTTCTCTGATATATGTGGCAGATGTCAGAAGTGTCATATTCATCATCCATCTCGAGTTTATTTCGAGCTTCCTGATGTTCCCGAGCTGTTAGGCTCTGGTCCATCTCGAGATTTGTGTTTGGCACTTGTTCGTCCTTAGTGTTGCTGCTTCTTCGGGTTCGGCATGGGGTATCTCGAGGTGGTCGGGTTCCCGAGCTCTTGGTCCTTCAGGATCGGAATTTGGAGTTTATTACTCTCAACAGATTTGGCGTTTCAATCAGGAAGCGCGAATCATCATAATATCATGCTATTTAAGTATGTTGAGGCATTTGATGTCGTAAGGTAGCCTCAATCCGATTCCTACCCATTCTGATCGTATCAGTAAGAACGATGCTATTCTCAAACGACGCCTCTAGTCGCTGACTAGCCTCAGAATAGCCAAAACGTATCATAGGCGGGAGGTTCACCATGTCTGAATGGTTTTTCACAAGATCTGTATGAGAAGGTACTCGATCGGAACTAGGAGGAGCTCGAACTGAGATACAAAAAACTCAATCAGGCGGAGTATCCCGATCTGAGTTGATCGAAGCTCTATCAGGAAAAGGAGGAGACGCCGCAGAGCGACATTGAAAGGATTTATACCTTAGTTTCTCACAGACAAAACAAACAGTTACATTACGACAAACTTGTGTCAGATGGCCACGATCTCCACATTTAAGACAATGTAATTGAGATTTCGAGACTAGCTTGATTGCCTCCACCTGAGCTTTCGCTTTCGCCAGATTTTTTGATCAGATTTTTTGATCTTATCTGTGGATCTATTGGCCTCCATTGTTGAGAGACAGTAAGCACCATTGGATCCATTCTCCACCAGATCTTCACAAGATTAACCGATTTTTTTTTCGTGGAGTTTTTGCTGGATCCCTCAGATCGCCCTCCCCGATCCCTCAGATCTTCTACCTTTTCTTCTTCATGTCATGGAATCACGTTGTGTTGTTGTTAACTTCTACTATTTTTTTTTTTAACAGGAAGCTGGAAACGAAGAAGTGATCAAGCAGTTGAAAGTTTTAGCAACGGTAAGTATAATTAATTGTACTCTCAAAAGAAAACAAAACCCTGATCTGTTAGCTATTTCCTGTTTTCATTTCTGTAATTTTTTCCACAGACTATTACCCCAGATATTTCATTTTTTGTGTATTTCACTCTCGCTGAAGAGAATTTCTGGCCAGTAATGTATAGCAACTGTTCTGAATCAGATCCTGTGCTTGTAATAACCTGGAAATATACTTCAATGTATCTGTAATGCACTTTTGTATAAGACCTCAAATTTCAGATGGTCAGTTGTTTTCACTGTTTTGATAGGAGTGATAGAAAGGCAAAGGCAGTTATTGAGAATGATCCGAGGCTTATTTTATTGACTCCTTGTCTTGTGTTCTCTCTTCTTCTTTTTTTTAATTCTGGATTGTTACCTGTAGTTAATATTTTGACTTGCAGGCTCGAAATTTGCTAGAAAATCACAAAAAGAAATCTTAGCCAATCACAATTCCAAGAATGTGACACCGTGAAGGCGAGGAGCACTTTCCAGTGTACAATTTTGTAATGCTTTGTACCGGCCTTTTTTCTTGAATGTACATGTAACGATTAGTCAATTGTTACATGTAACGATTAGTCAATTGTTGGTACCGGTAATAGTTGGTTGTAATTGGCAGACTAGAAGCGGATGAAGAATTCGCATTTTTGTTGTTGTTTATGCTCTTTGAGTTGACTCATCAAATTGAATACAAATATTTTTTTTTCTTTTTCAATTATTGCATGGTGGAAAACCAACTTGGTTTGATTGTCATAGATGTTTCTTGCCTCCAGATCATGAATTTCGACAGAATAAGAGATTTTTTTTGAAAAATAGAGTTGAGAATGATGCTCCACCAGTGCTAATAGGGAAGGAGTTGTTGAATGAGGTGAACAAACTTCCTCCAATAAGATGGGGCAAAAAGGTCCCCCTAAAATAGATTTTGGGTTATGATATAACACATCATTGGCAAAAGAAAAGTATTTTCTGGAGGCTATCTTATTGGTCATCTCTATTGATACGAAACAATATCGACATTATGCATTTGGAGAAGAATTTCACAAAAAAATTGTGTTTACATATTACTAAATATCTTGAGCAAAACAAAAGATAATGCAAAGGCACGCCAAGACCTATCCTTATTATGCAACCGTCGTAGCTTTCATCTAACCCTCGATTTGAAGCACAAACCTCAAGCACCATATGCATTATCCCTGGAACAAAGACGTCAAGTCTTAAAGTGGCTCAAGGAACAAGTCAAGTTTCCTGATGGATATGCATCAAATTAGTCCAGGTGTGTCAATTTATCCACAAGCACGATTGTTGGTGTTAAGAGCCATGATTTTCATGTATTTATGGAGCGTCTTCTCCCGGCCACATTTCACGATTTTGTGCCTGATTCATTATGGAAAGTATTATGTGAGACCTCAAGTTTCTTTAGGGAGATATGTGCAAAGGAACTTGATCCAAAACGTATCGAGCAATTGGAAAAAGACATTGTGATCACATTGTGCAAACTCGAAAAATTCTTTCCTCCGGGATTTTTTGATTCGATGGAGCATCTTGTCATTCATGTCGCACATGAGGCAAGAATGGATGGCTCGGTGGGTCCTCGATGGATGTATTCATCCGAGAGGTGAGGTATTTTTAATCTTTAATTTTATTGTTTGAAATACTTACTATTGTATTTGAAATGAAACCAAAAAATGAACTTGAATCCTAAGCTGTACACTATGACCCTAAAGATGATAATTTTAAATACTTACTCTCAATTGTATGTAGGAGGAATAAGGAGACAAGAATGATGGTAACCAACAAAACTCAGGTTGAGGGGTCCATTGCTGAGGCAACTTTAATTAAGGAGATAGCATTGTATTGTTCATCATATTATTCGAAGGGTGACAAAAATTTGCACGATCATAGAGAAAAGAACAACATCACCCAAACATTGTTGGTGTTTGACAAAGTTGAAAGTCCGTTAGGTCGAGGGCGACCACGAATTCTTGATGAGAATGAATACAAGACCGCTCACAACTATGTGCTCTTCAATTCTCCTGAAATTAAAACTTTCTTAGAGTAATTTTCTATTATAAATATAATTAATATTATTCTAAAAAATATACTTTATTTATCTATTTTATAACATTTGGATATATATGTAATATTTATAGGGAGTTCGACGCACACATGACAAATACGAGACGTGCACTAACACCGGGAACATTAGAAAAAGCACGACAAGAGTAATTCGCTAATTGGTTACATAAAAGGGTCCTTACAGATCGTGCTTCTGATAGCAACATACGCAAAATAGGACTCAAACCTGAAAAAAGGGTAATGTGCTATAAAGGATGTGAGGTCAATGGATATCGATTTTACACCAAAACTCATGAAGAACATAGGTCAAGAGATAATAGTGGTGTTTGTATGAGAGGAGAAACAATAAATGAAACACAACATGACTATTATGGAGTACTTGAAGAGGTAATTGAATTGACGTATGATGGCGTTGAAAGCAAGGTGTTACTTTTCATGTGTCATTGGTTTGACATAATTAACGGTGTTAAGGTCGATCATGAACATGGTCTTATTGAGGTCAAGCACACTTCAACTCTTCGTACTAATGAGCTTTTTATACTAGCATGTCAAGCGACTCTAGTTTACTATCTTCCATATGCATCAGATAAAAGAGAGAGACAATAATGGTCTATTGCAATGAAAACAACAAAAAAAGAAAAGCTAGGTGTGGAGGATATTGATGCAAATCACGATTTTTTTCAAGAAGAACAACCAAATTGTCCTATATCTATTTCAATTGAACAAAAATTTATTTGGGATAATATTTTGATTCAACCACACGAGTATGAGCCGGTACACCTAAATGAACTCTCATACCACACACCCGAAGATGTGCGAGAACTAGAAGAGGAGGAAGAGATTGAGGAGCAAGAGATCGAAGAAGAAGAGGCATTTGAAGAAATCGAAGAAGATAATTTTGAGGAGGATTGGTAAGTTTAGTATGTACCAATTGATATTAATCGGTACTTGTTATTTTATTTAATCATTTAGACATTTATTTAGGTGATGTATTATTGTCATTATAATATTTTTGTACTGTGTTTTCTAATTTGTGGAAGTATTCATAATGTGTCGAATTAAGTTAATGGGAGAATATAACATATCAGAAAACATGTTTCAGAATTATGAATTAATAGTGGCATAGGTGTGCGCATGCAATTGAGTGAAGACAAATTTATATTTCTATAACTTACGCTTGCTTGCGTATTGTAGCTTCAGTGGCATGGAGATGAAATATAGTTATTTAATAAAGAGAGCAATGAATATCCGAAAAATCAATCAATTAGTGGCTTGGGTAGATAATTTATATTAGCATCGAAAAATAGTGTGTTTGTGGCATGCGTTAGGGATGGTATGGGCATACCCAAGATATTCATTTAACTATGATGCCTTACTTTTTAAATAGTATGGGTATTTAAATATGCAAGCAACTGGCATATGCTATCCAAGCAATTGTGATAAATTCTAGTAGTGTGTTATGTGGTGTGATGGAGAGATCTCTGTGGGATCAGGTGGGGCCATAGTGGTATTATCTAATCCTGAAGAGGAGTATGAGGAGATGATGATGCTGAAGGCCAAGGCACCAGTAAAAATAGTACAAGATATGTGTGTTAAAGAAGGTGATATATTGTCATGTATACCTTCGCAGTCGTAGATTTTGTTTTGCATTTGATGTGAATCATTTCAGAAATTTACACGCTATATTTGTTTTTGTTTTCATTTCGTTTTCCCTTTATTTTTGTTTGGGAGGGAGCCATTTAATATTTTTAGAAAAGTTACACGTTCTTTTTTTAATTGAATATCACAATATTATTGCAATGTGAGCAATACAAGTTGTTACGATGTGGAATGTCGTGGATTCAAAACTCGGATTGAGATTTTTATGGATAATAATGAAATTTGATATTCTTTTCAATAAAAAAATAAAAATTATTACGATGTATTGGGTATTTAACATATTTTTCTCGTTCGTTTATTTTTGTTGAACATCTCGGTTTGGGCGCTTCCATGTTTTTTACACTTGAAATTATCACTTGTGATTCATAAAAATAGAATAGTCGCTAAAAAATTGATTGATATAAAAAACACTCATCAATTAGGAAAGGGAAATAAATTTTTTATAGTAATTAAAATACTTTTAAACCAAGTGCTTTTACAGTAATTTACTACTACGTACATAGATATATTTGTATATTAACGTGTTTTTTGCACGTTAATAATGAATAATTGAATATATAAAATCTCTTTAAAAAGTCATAAACAATTAGTGAAAATTTGTGATTTTATTAAAAAAATGATGAAAAATATGAGAGAGTGATACTAAAAAGAAGACGACGAGAGGATAAAAAAAAAGAAAGGGTCGATAATTTAAATACTTATTATAATGAGAAAATATCTATTATCTCCTAAGCTTCATCCTCTGATTTATCCCTCATGTTTTTTTTAATCTTCATGTAGTTCACGTGACTTTTATCATATTTTCTTTCTGAAAATTGTTCTTTCCAAAAATTTGCTATTGAATTATATTGTCAAACCGTGAAATTTACTTAAGAAATAATGATAATTAATATAACAAATAAATTAATTTAACATAAATTAGTAAATAACTTAAAATAACAATTAAATAAATATAAATATAAATATAATTATACAACTATAAATAAACAATAGCCAAAATTAACAATAAAGATAAATAAAATTTGAATTTAAAATAAATAATTCGATAATTAATTCAATTAAATCTGTTGATAAATAAATAAAGATAAATCGTAATTACGATCTTATCTAATGATCAAATGAAAAATCAAACCAAAAGGGGCAGAAATAATACAATGCGTGAATAAACTAATCACTGAAAATCAACCGATATAAAATAAATAATCCCCTAAAACGAATTAAATCAGAAACGTTAACTCATTTAATTTAATATAATCAGAAATTTTCTAAATACTCTCGGGATTTAACCCGGTTTGGATTTAATAAGGAAATAATAATTCCCAATAATAACAATGAATATGAGATTTTTATTTGGAAATTGACTTGCAACACAACCCTGCCACACATTTTGCCATAAAATATTCATCACAGACAATTCCAAATATCTTCTCTCTCCTCCATTTATTTCCCACTATCCTCTCTCTCTCTCTCTCCCCCTTACTTCCTTTTTTCCTTGCTCTCCACCGTAAACTTCCCCCTCTTTCGCTGGCGACACCAACTTTCCCCTTTTCTCTCTTTTTCTGTCCCTGGCGATAATCCCCCCTCTGCCTAAATCTCGTCCTCTCTCCCTTTTTAATTTCGCTCACTCGCCAACCCTTCTGATCTCTTCTACTCTCTTTACTTCCCTCTCCCCTACTCGCACTCCGGCCCCACCAGATTCACGCGCCACCTTTCCCGTCATTTCTACTAGCCTTCACCGTCGAGGCTTTGCGTGGTCGTCGCTGACTAGCCCTTTGGCTGGTGCTGCCTTGAGATAAAATCGGGTACTATCTTTCCTTTTTATTTTCGGCCGTGTGGGCCCTTGTTGTGTGCCTTGTGTGCCGATTCTGTGTGTGCCTTGGTACACTGGTACCGATTAGTACTAGTGAGGCAGGGCCTTGAGTGTTGCTGGTATGGTCTTGACTAGTTTTTGTGGCTAAACTGGTTTTTGCTTGTTGGTTTGATTTGGTTCTTTGTCTTCCTACTGGTACCTGACTGTTGTACAATTTTGTCAGTTGCTGCCCTTGATTGATTTGTGGTTGTTGAGTTATCGGGTCACTAATATGATTGATTATGTTATTTGGTTTCGTTGTTCTACACTCTTGTTGTTACTGACCGTGGGCTGTTGACTTACCGATCTGTGCTGGTTTTGATATGTAGGCTTGTGCTTGTTGATCTGTGTCGTTCCGTAATATTTTTGTGGGCTTTGGTACACTGGTATCATTCAGTACCAGTGAAGCGAGGCCCTATACGGGGATGAAATCTCATGCCTTAGTGTCCTTGTCTGGCTCCTCTATCTTGTCATTGTGTCAGTTGATTTCGATTATTTTGACCTCGGTACCAGTTGTACCAGTGTCCCTCTGTTGTTGCCTAGCGGTTGTTTGTTGGATACTTGGTTATTTTGATTATAGGATGTCTTACTGTTTACTGGTGCAACCAGTTGGTACCAGTTGGGCTGACCTTATTGCGGAAAACAATATTGTTTAAAATGTGCCCTCTTGTGTCACTCTTGCTGATATGTTATCTCTATGACCTAGCTTGGTTGTAAGGGCTGAATTGTAAATCCAGTATAAGTTAAGGCTAAGTTGTGAAATCAAATAAGTGAAGGGGCTTAAAATGAACTTTTGTGGTAATAACTCTTCTAAGGGTTATATGCGCAAGATATCATCTGGACGGATAATATAAATACGGAAAAGAAATTGATCTTAACTAATTGGGCCGAAGGGTTAATTTGGATAAAAGTGTAATTAATTAATTAGCAAGTGCCGTAAACTAAAACGTGCGCAACTAATAATTAACTAATACTTAAAGATGAATATGGGAAATAATTACATGATCTGACTCAATAATAAAAATCCGAACAGATACGGTGGTTTCGGAGGCAGTCTATGATCCCAAACACATTAAAACACCAACACATTTAAATAAATAAAAATATTTAATTTAAATTTAAGTTTAATTGAAACTAATTTCCTTAATTTAATTATTAGTTATATTTTTATTTTAATTATAGTTTTATATAATATATTTTATATTTTCTAATTAATGAAAATAATATTAAAATATAAAATGAGATAGAATTAAAGAATATGATATAAATAATTAGGGGTTATAAAATAATAACTAAAGTATAATAATAATGTATAATATAAAATATATATTAATTAATTTCTCTATTTTAATAATAATAAATGAATAACATTAATTAATATATATAGGTACCTATTAATCAATTTCTCTAGTTTTAATAAAAACAATATTACTTATATAATATTATATATTAATCAATTTTTATTTTTAAATAATTAATTATCCTAATTATAATTAAATTAATTAAGTGCTAACATTAAGCCAACTAATTAATCTAAATACATTAAGTTATATACGTTAATTAAAATAAATATAATCTCAAAACACCAACATAGTTTAATTAAAACAAACCCGTTAAATTAAATTAAGTTCCTTAATCTCTTTTACTTCTATTAATATAATCTCTAAATTATAAAAATAATACTAGTATAAATAAAATAAAATATAATTAATGAACATATTATAAATAATTAAGAGTTATAAAATAATAATTTAGATTTTAAAGTATATATTAATCAATTTCTCTATTTTTAATTGATAAGAATAATAATATGATAATATATATATATGTATATTAATTTATTTCTCGATTTTAAATTAATAAGAACAATACTAAAAATATTATATATTAATCAATTTCTCTATTCCTAAATAATTAATTATTCTAATTATAAATTTCATTTAAATAAGTGATAATAATTAGTTAGCTTAATTAATCAAAATAAAATTTAAATCAATTATATTAAATCAAAATAAATATAATCTTAAAATACGAACTTAAATATGATAATTTCAATTGAGGATCCGATATATCTTGACCAAACCAGACCCAATATGAATAGGATACTCGTCAAATTAATCTATTTCTGACTTCATAGGTTTTCGAAAAATATCTTGACGAGCCGACAAACGAACACACTCAAGATGAGACGGCTCATCTGATGAGATCGTGATGCGCCACCAGAGACTTAGCAATTTGACGTTACTGATCTAACCAAATTATTCTCAGGTACGATTTCCTGGGATTTAATCTTCTTTTTTCAGAATTAGGAACCCAAACCAAAAATAAACTATTTTTAAGATAAATCTGATCTGCGGTACTTTGACCAAACTTTGATTAGAGACCAAAATCTGACATGTCATCTGCATCCGGTAAATTGACCAGCATATTTGAGACATACCCGCATTCGCATGTCATGTTATATCATATTTTATGTAGATAGGGTAGGAGTAGGATTCAGGAAATAGTCCCGAGATAGGATTAGATAGAAGTAAATAATTCAAGTCGTAGATTATAAATTATTAGGAAAATATTATTACTATCACTAATTATTAATTAAGTTAGGTAGTAATCATGCATTAAGTGCATGGGAGTGCTGAGAGGCGGACCGGGTAATTCTCAGTCTGAGGTTGCCTTGCATAACCAGACCGTTGTGGTTACGTACGGTGACACATAGGCCTGTGGGACCCACCGGTCTGTATATGCACTGCGCATCTTTGTCTGCCGGGTTATCCACCGACCCCGTCAGTTGGCGGGTTCGGCTGTGTCAGAGTGTTTAATTTTTTATCAATATTATATTATTATTATTCTTAATATAATTAAGAATGTTAAATCCCAAATTTGAGCGATCAGGATACCGTGTCTTTCAGTATTTAGTGTGGGCGGCCATATTCAAGATTGGAATCTACTCTGAGATATTATATTATTTTATTTATTCAGCTTATTTAGGATCCTGATATTGTCCGAAGGGCTTTCTCTTTTGGCCCTTAGTTGGTACAGAGAAAGTCGGGATGCGGTTCTCTGGCCCTAGTGAGTACAGTGAAGGCTCCCATTTGCATATACTCTGTTTTGTTACTTTACGGGATGCGGTCCTCTGACCCTTGGTTGGTACAGTGTAGGCTCCCATTTGTTTTCGATTTGTCAATTCACGGGTAGTTATATTCTTTGGCGATATGGCAACTGAAAGCATAAATATTTAAATCCCCTTTGCTCATATTATTATTATTATTATTATGTGAGGTGGATCATCAGATTCAGAATACCGAGTACGTGCTTTTAGCCGTCACTCTCCTAGAGTGTTATCGCTCCGGGAGGCCGAATTTTTCCAGGGTATTCAGGGAGGCCGAATTTTTCCAGGGTACTCGAAAATCCTAAGTTTGTAAGTTGGGCCCGAATACGTGCCCGCTTAGGTAAGTCACAAGTCCAGGGCCCGATCACGTGCCCTCTTGTGGATGGACTGATGATCTACAACTGGGTTATATTTATACGGGTGTTTTAAATCTCATACCTTATACATATTTATTATATATTATATCCATATTTCTACAGATTTTTCATTTCGGGTTTATTTGTCATTTCATCTCATTCATATAGGAGTTTTCTCAAACGTGCATAAAGTATTGTTATACTATATATAATTAATATAATGCATTTAAAATACAGTATCGGTATTTGGGTCCAGTCTAGGAAAGAAGATAAAATCTTAAGGCTGGATCTAAATCTGTACTGAGTAATTTTTAAATTACTCACGTTTCCACGGTGGTTGTGGGATCCAGGTATTACAGGTGCGGGATTGAGTGTGGATGAGAGTGCTAGGTGCAGTCCTGCGCGATGACAGGGATGCTTCGCCACATTTGCAAGTGAGTCGGGTAGTTGGATAGGATTCATCGGGTTTTTGAGTCTTATTTCTTTCTTTTGGGTTTATGTTTGAGAGATTGCTGCCCATTCCGATGGAGTTAGCCCCGCCTATGTAGGCGTTGTATTCTCTTTGTTCATTTTGGACTGTATGGTCATATTATTATTATTTTGTTTATTCTGAGATTTACTTTATTTTTATTCACTAAGTCTTTCGTACGCGCGTCTCGTAACGCGTACGTGGCGGGATTAAGCACCCCTAATCCGTTCAATTTATTTCTGAGATGTGACATATATAAACACTCAAGTAATCCATATTGACTTGTCCTCCTCCATGCATCTTGTTTTGTTAGGCTCTCTTTCTTAGTTACACGTTTTTGTATCCCAAATTTCCAATGCTCCCTCTCCCTCTCTTCTCTTGTTACTTTTCATTTTTGGATATATATAAACATCCGAGTGTTATATATAAACACCTGAGTATGAAATATAAATATGTGTTTCATTTATATATATGTACCTAAATACGAAAATAAAATACAAATACCTGCTTAAAATATATAAATACCTTAGTTACAGATATAATATCCCAGTCACTTCTATAAACACGTCTACAAAATATAAATACTTGAGACTTGTTAGACTTTTAAATACGCAGGAGCATGCATGTGGCCATATATACCCTTTTTGGGCAAAAAAAAATGAAAGTCAATTAGAGCCTTAAAGGGACTTTTTAGAGGATTTTTCAGCTTAGAATACTGTTAGCCGCTTTTCATTATAATAGCATAAACACTTAGTTGAAATAACTTTGTTTATATGTATAAATACATATTTGACAAAGATATTTCACTTGAGACGCAGCTGACTGATAAGTGATAACGTGATTTTCGAAGGACTTGTAGCATAATATTATTTTATTACTATAAATAGTAAAGACGGTGAACTGCATGTGTTAGTGCTAGGGGTGTAAATGGGTCAGGTTCGGATCAGATCATATTATTTTTTTATTTTTTTGATTCGATCTGAATCTGACCCGATTAAGTTCGAGTCAAAAAATCTTAATTCATAGCTGACATGACCCAAGTAAAATAATTAAATATTTATTAATTATTTTATATAATTTTAAATAATTAAATATTTATTAATTTATAATTGATCTTAATTAGTATATAATTAGTGTAGATTTAAGCTTTAATTAGTACTAAATCACAAAATTACTTTAAAAATCATAATTAATCGGGTTGGGTCGGGTCGGATTGACCCAAACCGATTCGGGTCAAAAAAAATTAAACTCATTCTCGACCCATTTATTTTCGGATCATGTCAGATCGAGTCGGGTCGGGCCGATAATTGACTAGTACAGAATTCGTTCTTCATCTTTTATACTCTTACACTTAACATCTTTTTTGGTTTGTTGATTTGCAAAATAATCTTGAATTTTACAATTTGCCTTGTTTAAGTTTTGTGTAGGAATTAACTTGTAAATGGATTAGTGCACAAGAACCAAGACTAATTATGAGGCATAAGAGTTAAATCAAGACTGCATTAGGCTTAGGTTTAGTTAAACTTAAACTGAGTTGAATTGATCAAGATAAATTGAGCTTAAACAACATAGAAAATTATTTCTGCCCAGTGAATCGTTATAACGATTCAGTAATCGTTATAACGGTTCATCTCAATATTCAAAAATATTTTAAGGCAGAAAATATGTATATAAACCAGAGTGTATCGTTATGTAATGATTCTGTAATCGTTACAACGATTCATGAAACGTATAACGATTTGATGATTCAATGGCTATTCTTTCTAAACCGTTATAACTATTTGTAAACCGTTATAATGGTTCGGGCTGAAAAATAGTTTCTTCAGTTGTTTCAGAAGATCTATTTTAAAGGGATCATCTCTCTCAATGTATATAATTGATCCATTTAGCAAAATAATTACTCCAGAGAGCTTACTAGCCACATTCAAGAGAGAGAAATAACTCAAAATATTGATACACTCAATTAGCCAAATTTTTGTTCAAGCATAATCTAGCTTCTCTCTATTCTCCCAACTTGATCCTTCGTGATCTTCTTAAAAATATTTTCTTGAGTTGTTGTGCTCAACTCTTTTTTGAGTTGTAGTGCTCACTTCTTATGTTGAGTGTGTTGTCACTCGTATTACCGATAGGCTTGGCAGCCCATTTTTGTGTAAGGGACCAAGTTCTACAAGTATAAAACCCCTTTTTTAATATATCGGCTCAACCTCAATTGTTAGAGGTTGAGGGTCCCGGAGACGTAGGCATTGTTAAATCCGAACTCCGTTGCATCTTGTGTACTTATTTTATATTTACTTTTTTTCTCACATTTCTTTGATTGTTATATTTTTGTGAGAATTGAATTGATTTAAATTGTATTCCGCTGTCATTACACTTGAACATTGAGCCCCAAATTGGTTTATATATTTCTACTTTAGATTCTTTACATTCTTACATTATTTTTGACATTTTAAAACCACCATCCTAGGACTTTAAGGTCTATCATATATAGACTCTCTCAATTTTAAAAATATTTATATATAAAATTAATTTTATTATAACCAAAAAAAATATTTTTACTTAAATATAAGTAATATTTAAATCAATCATAAAAACTCTTATTTAAAAAAAATATTATTTAATAAAAAATAATATATAAAATATAATAACATTTTTCTATGAAATGTTGTATAATGTGTAGTTTTTTAAATAAATATTAATTATAGTTGATATTTAATTATTTTATATATATTTTAGAAAATAATTATACTTAACACTAGTTATAAAAATAATATATTTTACTTAGATATAATTTATATCTATATCAATTACAAAATGCTCTTAATTTTTTAATAAAATTAATTCACTATTTAATATAATATAATATACAAAATATAATATTTTTTTAGTAAAGTTGTACAACACCTAGTTTTCTTTTTTAAATAAAACATAATAATAACTTATGTTTAATTTATTTGATATATAACTTCTTCTTTTTTAAATCTTTTATAAATACATAGTAAAAAATAGCAAATAGAATGGAGAGAAAAAAAATAAATTTGATTAAAATCTAAACTGTCATTTTTATAAAATCAATCAATCTCAATCTTAAATTGAATATGGATATTTCAGTCATTACACATTATCTGATAATATTAATGGACAAATTCAGTTCATGCGCTCCTTATAATATAATATAGATGATATATGTTCAAGTTCTAAAAAAATATATATATAAATAGTATATGTTAGAATTAATGAGAGACTTATTTGAAAAATAAGAAAAAAGTTGAATTGGGAGATTATATTTAGAGTAAATTCGCCCCAAACTTTACCTCACAGAGATCCTCAATGAGCTTAACGTAAGCAATATATCAAATTATCTATAAATTTTAATTTATATAGGTCCATAAATTTATTATATCAAAATATTATTGAATACAATTTTTTTATTTTTTAATTATTTTAAATATTTATTTTAGATTTTTACATGACTCTAAAATATTAATAAAATAGTTAATATTTTAATATGAAAATTACTCACTTTTAAAAAAATTGAAATAAATATTTAAAAAATACTTTTTGTATCTATAAAATTTTGTTATAAGTAATTTATTGAGAAATATAAATTAGAATTTAAAAATAATTTGGTATGTTTTTGACCCTTGTGACCTTAAGCTTATAATAGATTTATTATTGGGGTTGAGAGTACTATTAGTCTCTCTTATTATTCACACATCATAATTATAGAAATTATTATATTTCATGTCATTTTCAGCATAAATTAATTGATATATAATTTTTGAATATTTCAATGAGTTCAATTTTTATTCTAGATGTTTATCTGATAAATGAATTAAATGCCATAAT
Source organism: Schoenoplectus triqueter (assembly GCA_964058805.1). Lineage (NCBI taxonomy): Eukaryota > Viridiplantae > Streptophyta > Magnoliopsida > Poales > Cyperaceae > Schoenoplectus > Schoenoplectus triqueter. Next base: position 15,967 of record CAXKVV010000889.1, on the reverse strand, counting down.
TTAGATTATGTCAAGTCTCAAAACTTAGCATTTTATATTAATTAAGTTTAATTTAGGGTTTTAATTTCTCAAATTTAAAGTACTGCCAAAGTTTTATTGATATTTCAGGTTAGAAGATTTGAAGTAAAAATATGTGAATCAGAGCTAAATTGAACGAAAAATGAACTCTCAACAATTAAAATAATTTCCAGCCCAAAACTACTACTGTTCAGACCGAATGTACTGTAGCTACTACTACGGACCGAATGTACTGTAGTTCAGACCGAAAGGAAGAAAGGAGATAGTTGCGTAGAATTGAAAGTTAGGCAGTTTCCTTATTTTCTGAAATATTTTTAGAGTTTTTTATATAAAGGGGCCAGAAGCTTAGAATCATCCCGAATATTTTTAGGGGTAGTGCTAACAGTACCCTCAATTTAATCCCCGGCTAGCGTCCCCCACATCTAACATGTGCGCAATTGACCAGCCCAGCGACTTTGACCAGTCAAAATAATAGAAAAACAAGTGTTGTCGCGTCTCTCTTCTGAAAAAAAAAATAATTTTCTCTTGCTGACCGAAAGGACTTCAAATTATATCTGAATATCATGGATAATTTGAATTCATATGATCAGATGCGTTAACCTTTTGTTATTATATTATATGTATTGATTTTTTTCTCAAAATATGTTTTCATATCCAATACTCTATCCAGTATATAGATACATGGTGAATTTAATATGCAATTAAATTATTACCATAGATATTTATTTTTCAATTAAAAACGATTACATCTTGGTTACATGTGTTTTTACTAATATATATACTTAATTATAAATTTAATATGTAATTGATTTGATATGATATTTATTTATATTTGAATGAAAAGTGATTATATCTTAGTTTCATGTGTTTATACTTGTGATTATATCTATGTGTTTATATATTTAATGTTGGTGTTCATAATTAGCATTAAGACGTTAATATTTTTAAGGAATCATCGTTGATGTTTGTGTGTTTATATATCTAAAGTCGGTGTTTATAATTAGCATTTAGATGTATTTGTCAATTTATTTCTTATTGTAATCAAACTAATAAAAACCTCATTAGTAGTTATGAACACTATAAATCTGTAATTAAAAATCTAAACTCCTGATTTCAGATGTTTATATTTTGCTTTTAGGTGCTTATATTTTGCTTTCAAGTGTTTATATCTTGCTTTGCAGGTGTTTATATTTTGATTTTAGATATTTATATTTTACTTTTATGTGTTTATATCTTGCTTTGAAGTGTTTATATCTTGGTTTAATGCAATCGGGTGGGTCGAGTCGGGTTCAGACGGGTCGGGTCGGGTACAGATTCAGACAGGTTGGACCGAATCAGTTTGACCTTTTAGAAGAAATCAGGTCGGGCCGAATCAATTTATATATTATTTTTTTCAAATTTAAGATTGATTTTGATTGGATTACAAGTTATTTGATCTCGGATTGGGTCAAGTCGGGTTAGGTTGGGTTCGAATCAGACCAGATCAGTTTGATTTTTCTAAAAAATTAGATCAGATTCGAACATGTCGGACAAATTTCTCGGATTGGATCAGATTATGTCACCTTTTTATATTTACATTTGTAAAGCATGTCTTCAAATTATTTTTACTTCAATTAGTTTGGGGTGTCCAAAAACGAAAAGAAATGGAGACCAAAATAACACGTGGATCAAAAAATAGAAAATTTATCGTGCCACGAAACTGCTAAATTTCATGGACGTCCTGAGTGAATTGCCTACTTACTAAAAATAGAAAATTTATCGAACACAATAATTAACACGTGGGTTTAAATTAGAAGCGCAAGTCTGTTCATTTAATTTGCGATTAGATTTGGAGCCGGGGACGAAATCGGGGGATAGCAGACCGGGGATTATAAGATTTCCTCTATTTTTAGATAGTTTTTTTGGAGAGAAGTTCATTTTTAGATAGAGAGGAGAGAGAAGAAGATAGAGAAGAAAGATCGAATCGCTCCATTAACATCTTTCTTTCTCTTTGATTTCTTTAATGATTTTGTACGATGTGTTTCTATGATTCTCTCTCCTTTATGAATTCATTTCGAGAGATGATTTTGATTGAGTTCATTTACTTGCTTTACCAAAATTTATTCTTGGATAGGAACGTTCTATAATTTTATATCATCCGTCTTTCTATACAATTCCTATGTTCCTCGGTCCACATATATATATATCCAGCATGATATGTGCCGAGATAGGAAAAACAATGTGGGGTGAAAACAATATAAGAGTGTCATTAATTTATTAATCAATAATAATATTTCTTTATTGATTAACCTCTATTTTGTAGTCTTAGAAAACATATTTTAGTCATTTGATACTCAAAATTAAATGGTCTAAACTTATTACAATCCATATAAAATCATAAAAATCTCTCAAAGCATAAATTATTTTGTGGTCGGTGCGACTAATTGATGGGAGTTTAATTTGAAAAGTCGTCTATAAAGGAAAAGTTATACGGTTTCATATTTACTATAAAACCAATATGTTAATAAAGTTAAAATAACAGTCAATAAAAGTGCTTTGATTATGTGGCTGACTCACGCATTTAAGAGCTATTTATATCAATTATCTGTGTTGCATATACTAAATGTACTAATTATTTATAGCTTGTATTAACTATTACATAATAAAAACTATTTATAGTTATTAATGATCTTATTTATATTCTTTGCATTAGTTTAAATAGCAAACATAATAATATTTCTGTGAACCAATTTATGTCTATCACATGACTATTTATAGTTGATATATATTTTATTTATATTAATTGAACAAATAAATGATAACTAATTGTCAGGGCTATTTTTAGATAGCTCAAAGCATATGGTACATTGTCCATGATATTTAATTATGAGATTATTTATATTATTCGATAATCTTATTTATAATGGTTAATATAATTATCTATAATTACTGAAAATTTTAAATATGAGATATCTATGGACTCGCTTTAGATTTGAAATTATTTATATTTATGTAAAATACTATTTATTCTAATTAAATTCATTATTAAAAGTCAGTGTCACAATCTTTTTAAATGATGCCGAACATCTAGTGTCCAGTTGACATCCAGAAATAAGAAAGCAAATCTGAAATAAATGAAAAGTAAACAAAAATAGTTAGATTTTTGTACAAACATTCGATACTGGTATTGTTGAATGATCCATATAGACTTGATGGTAATGCTTTTTATAGGTTACTTGATAAATGATTTGGTTAGATTATGATATTACTGCTAAAGAAATAATCAAACTAGGACCTCGTAAAATTTATCAATACAAACAAAGACCTGCCAATTTAACTACTAGTGGCATGTAGCAATGAGGTATAATTAGACATGACCTTATGGAGTTTACCAGTATAGTATTATCCTCTAGTAGCCAGTGATATCGGTAGGTATATGCTAGATTACTAATATTCGTATGCAATATCACAACATGGTAATTGGTAGAAATTACACAAAAATAAACAAAAAACAAAACAAAAAATAATCATTTTGAAGACTTATTTTAGCAAAAGAATAACACATTCACGGTCTTGAACACACAAAGGCCAACCAAGTATTCAAGCGTCTATAGAGAAGGGGAAGCGGGGAGGGAGTATTACTCGTGATGAAGTCCTCGATGAAGCCCATATCTCGCATCATAAAAAGTAGGTAATCTGATTAACTCGATATTAGTGTATTTCATATCTTCACTATCTCGGATTGAAAGGTCGTGGCAAGTGGCAACTCCCACATATAGGTCCTCGAGATGGTGGTTCGATTTGTATCGTTGCTTCTCGTCATCTCTTTGTATGAGGGATGCTCGGCGGAAGGGTGCGAGCATAGTAATGGTGTTGAGAGGGAATTTCTCCTCGAGAGGAAAGAGGAGAAATAAAATGTAGGTGACATTGACGGGAGAAGACACACGAGTCGATGCGACTCAATTTCTAAAATTTTCAAATTATTTTGAAGAGTCCACATAATCAATTTTTTAACGTCCAAAAGAAAATAAGTGAAAGTCAGAATCAACTGAAAAAGAAAAGCTTATCTATGGGGACAAAAAATAAGGACGGATAGGTGGGGATAAATATATTTATCCTCGAATTAAATATGAGACACTTCATAACTACGACATCATTAATCCTTCTGTAAATTTAGACTTCATAAAACTGAGGCATTCTTTGAGGACTCAAAATAGAGACTCCTCAAATCCGCATGGACTCCTCAAATTAAGAGCGTCATCAAGTCCATATCGCCTCTCTCCGGGGAATTGGATGGGGATAGGGTGTCACACTGACAGTTATTTTCATTATCATATTTATTTAAAATAGTTTTTATTCATATTTATTTAAAATAATTTTTATTCATTAAACAGATTTATCTATAAATTAAAATCTATTTAAAGAAATGAATAATAAAATAATAATGAATGCTAACAAATAATACTAAATTGAAATATAGTTATGCAATCAATTCTAACTTGACTCATTTCAAAATAAATAAATTTAAAAAATACAAGCATTTCTTGTCAAAAAAAATTAACTAGAGAAGAAAACATATTAAAAGTAAAAATAATATCTTATCTAAAATAAAATTTTATATTTTTTTATTCTATTATTTTAAGAAGTATTCTACTAAATATTATTTAAAAATTATAATTTATTATATTTATCATATGGTGAAATCTGAGAAAATAATAATTATAATTCATAATAATTAACATAATTCAGGGCAATTAACATGAATAAAAAATATTAGAGGAGACAATTATATTGAAAATAAAATAACTTATTTTTTAATAATTTACCTTATAAGACAAACATGTACGAAATGATCTTTACTAATATCCTTACTCATTTACTTAATGAAAATAAAATTTTAGGTACCCATGTCAAATAATTTAACGAAAAATCTTTACCCATACCCGTCTTATCAAATACGGTATGTATCAAATAAATGGATAAAAGCGTATCATCGACACCCCTATATGGGGGGAGCGGGGTACATTCGCACCCCTTCGAACCCAAAAATTGGTTCGAATGGTGCAGGAGCCGTTGATTTTGCAATGATATTCATACTTTTAATAAACCTTGAGGTCTGAGATTTGCACTTACAATGATCGTTATGAATCTCAATGCAAAATCAACGGCATGCGCACCCTTCGAACCAATTTTTGAGTTCGAAGGGGTGCGAATGTACCCCGACTCCTAGATGGGGAGAATCTATAACTGGAGGATACATCTAATTAGAGGAGTGCTTGGGACTAGAGGTGGCAATCGAACAGATCAGGTTAAGTTCAAATTTGGATGGGTCAAGTTGGGTCATTTTGTTCTTTTGGAAATAATTATGTCACATCCGATCAGATCATATTCAAGTCTGAACATATTGAACAAATTTGTTAAATCGAATTGGATTTCGACACCTAATGCTATAAACAGGACGGATGGTGTTGAAACTATATTTGTATCTATTTTTTATTTGATGGATATGGATGTAGTACATATATTAAATAATGTCAAAATTCAAAACTAAATCCACAAAAAATGTTGATAAATAATACTATTTTATAATATATGCACTATTTTGGATATGAATAATAGAGTCTAAAACTAAATTTGTATATGTATCCACTGTTAGTAAAGTGACCTAGATGACCAATCATTTATGATGGTGTTTTTATTTTATTTTATGTATTGAATGATTTGTATCATTTTGTTCCTTAAATTTTAATATTTTATAGATTATTTGAGTTGATGACTTACACTGTGAAACTCTATAGTTATTATTAAAACACTGAATTGTCTCTAGTTCCATATCATTAGCATGGAACACTGAATGATAATATGAACTAGTATGTGGATTAATGTGTAATCATGTTTCACATATCACTGATACGAGGTATCTATTTAATCACATAAATATACATATATGGGATGCACGATATCGGACCTGATTCACTTTGACTTACTGTATGGATTGTGTTCGTGTCACCAGCAAGGTCATAAATTAGTATTAATTCTATTATCTGAGATATTCATAATTCCAGATGCTTTTAACCGAGTACTATAAAGGCAATTTCCGGATATACATGAATTATGCTATGAATTATGGATAGTCAATAAGATATTTTGTCTGTTTCATTTCTTATGAGATTAGTGATATCTCTGGGACCCTTGATGCAATGATAATTATTATGCATGCGATTTGTGATTATGGGATGATCACATATAAATAATTATGCACTGAGGATCAAGAAAATAATTAATTATCAAGGATGACACATTCCGACGCTTGACATTAATTAATAGATATCACATGACAAAGGAATTAAAGGATCACGATTTTTCTGTGTTTGATCAGGTGATCATAATGCATTGCTAGATGTCAATTATGATTTATAAATTAATACATATTAATTTATTACTGATCAAGATATGGATCCTACTGGGTCACTCTTTTTGACAAGTTGAAGCATGAAACAATTAATTAATTTTGCAGGGCATAATTAATTAAATTTAAATTGGATCAATTCGGGAAAAACCTAAATTATGGATGAGATGTACTTGAACTCGGGGCGAGGCTAAGGCCAAAAATTTATTCGGCAGAAATAGAAGAAAAAAATAGTGCAATAACGGGAGGTTATAACCTCCCATTACCACTAATCATTGCAGATTAGTGTTAACTAATCACGCGCCACGCAGGAGTGGTTAGAAGTTTTTTTTTTTGGTTTTTTTCTCTGGCCTCATCACAGGCCACGATTTTGGTTATTAATTTTTCTCTCCCTGTTTTAATAAGGTAAGAGCGAAAAGGAAAAAAAAAAGGAAAAGGGGATATATTTTTATGCCGAATATTTTTTTTGTTCTATCTAATTGATCAATCCCTCTCATATGTTGAGACCTAAAGGGATTTGAGATCTTGTTCTATTGGAGGTTTAGTAGCCTTGTTTCGACGCGTCAAGGAGTGCATGCGGTAGAGGCTTCACATTTGGGAAGCTTTCGAGAGACGATATTAACATCGATGTCCTTACAGTGATTGACGAAGGCACATGAAACCACCATTCAAAGGAAGTCATCACGCTTGGTTACGATACCAAGTTAGGTACATTATTCATAAATTTATTTGTTAGATTCGAATTTTATACACATGATTTTTTATTTTCAATTGGGTTACATGAAAACTTTTGAAATTCTGCATCTCATGCACGTCTCAAACCCAACATCCATATCATTTCTTACGGATACAAATCGAGTACAAATATGAATAATTAATATTTAAATACGAATGATATATTTTTAAATTTTTTTCAAATACCGAGCCGAAGCAGATATTTTCTGTTCTGTTTATACCCTATCGCCACATATGTAAAACTATTTTTACAAATAAAAAATTATAACTGATTGAAAATAATTCTAACCTTTGAATTTCATCGGAGTCAGAAGATAGAAAAAATTATAACACTATTTTTTGCTTGATTTCTTATGAAATGACAATAATAAATAAGTAATAATACTAAACTATTTTTTAATTTTTTTTTGGAATAATAAAATTATAATCTGAGAATTGGAGAATATAATAAATTTTAAGATAAAAGAATTGAGAACAGAGAGAGTTTGAGTTTGATGTGAAGATGTGAGATGAAATGGGTGACATTTATAGAAAAAAATAAAGTGGAAAATTTTAACTCTTTTTTTTTCAAAATTTTGATTTGTTTGTAGATTTTTCTTGAATTTATACCATTGGTGGGTTTAAATTTTGAATTTATACCGGGTTGGTGCCGGATTTTATGGGTTTTTGGGTTGGAGTCGGATTTAGGGTCGGGTTTGCTGGTTTTTTTGGGGTTAGGTTGAGAGACGGGGCGAGACGGGTCGGTGCACTAATTAGGCAAAATGGATTATAGACGGGCTTATTTGGAAAAAAATGATCGTAATCCGTGATTAGATCATGGGTTGGCTGATCCACGGATTGGGTCAAGTTTTTCCTCGGATTGGGATGAGTCGGGGTACGGACATAAATTCTCCGAGTCGGATCTAATCCTTTCGGGTTTTTTTAAAATACTATCTCTGCTTGAACCTCAAGGGGAAATGAATCAGCTGCTATAGTTGAAACTATGGCAGCGATGTCATTTTAAGCTGACTGTAGAGTCCACTCAATAATAAATCCATTTAAATTTAATTTAAACCATTTAAATGAATTTGATGATCTTGGATATCATTTTTTTTTTGTATGGCAGTGAGTCCGAATCCACCTCACTAACTAACAGAGGGAGTGTTGTATTAAATTCGGACATCCCTCTTTTAGCGCGCCCTGGCTGTTTCGTTGAGAACGCCAACGTTCATCTATTCCGCTTTGAATTGACTTCGTATTAAAAAATGAAAATCAGTGTTTAAATATTAAATGTTCGGAATAAATTATAATATTACCAATAATATCTCCTTGTTAAAATACCGGCGTACAAAAATATATGTACTTGTGACTCACAAAATATCACTACAAACACTAAGCCTATATATTTGAGGCCCAAATAGACACTAGTTTTCCATGGTCCCTTCCCTTGAGACTGTAAAGCTCATTCCTGTGATGAAGACTGGAGATCCATTAGCTTATTGTGGGCTTGCTTATTAGGTGTCGTTGCTGAGAAACCAAAAGAGACTCCAATAAACTAACAAAAGAACCTTACTGTATTCATATCTGATAATCTAATGTTTTTTTTAAGCTGATACAACATATAGTTGTTAATACCATCTCTCATACAAGCTTTATTATATGCATTAAATGAGTTATTGTGAATGTTAATGACTTTATTATGCGAACTCATTGTTATACCATATTGTCATTATTCAACTTAAATGAATTATTATGCGTATTAATGGTATCTAAATTGAATATATCTCCATTATATTTGCCAATTGTTTTCTATCCATACAAGTCTTATAGAGTACAAGCACAGATCTAAACGGCTAAATAATTTTGTTGATAGAAGTATAGAACCCAAACATCACAACTATATGTTACTATCACGAAAAGTTGCAGGTTCAAATTGTGTTCTCCTTTGAGTGTGTTTAGTTTCTTGCTGTCTGTAATTTATTAAACAAAAATCGCAAACCACTAGATGTCAAGATAAAGGTTACTGAGCCCTCCTCAGATATATTTTAAGAACCTCATAACCTTAACTAGATCAAATTAGGGATTAGGCTGGAAAATTTCACACTCCAGTTGCATCGAAGTTGTTACAGTGGGACAGATATATAATCAAGTAGTCTGTTGTTTGATTAAAATCAATGCAAGTTCATTAATTGTTGGTACCAGTAAGGTTCTTGTTTGCCTACCTAGCCTTTCTGAAAACAAAAACATCAAATAGCAGTAACAGATAACACAAGGGGAGATGTTTAACTAACTGTGATCTCATTTTATTCTATTTCCTCATTAAAACTACTCTCTCTTGATGCCTTCCTGGCCTCCTAAAACCACACTACTTTTCTTTTCTCTCTCCTACAACAACTTTAGAAACGAACAAAATTCTCCCATATTTCATAAAGGAGGTACAACAGAAGAAAGCCAAAAGCTATCCAAAAAAAGAAGAAAAAGAGGGGGAAAAGAAAAAAAAAAAAAAACTCTAGACTATCCTTCCAACTTCTCTTCTTCTAATGCTTGTTGAAGTAGAGATGGGCTCCTCACAAACCTACCCTGTACAAATAAAATAAGTTGTAAATAAATACAAGCTTTTCCTAAAAAAAGAACAGGCTTTTAGAGTGGTTTTACAATATTCAGTACACTAAACTACATTCTTCTAAATAGGAAAAAGTATATATTGAAAATAATGATTAAAATCTTACACTTGCCTTCATCCTAGGACGCTGATCTGCATTCACCTTTCTAACTTGGTATCTAATCTTTTTTGAAAAAAGACGTGTCCGCCTCTTCTCCTTGTACCTCATCACACTTGCCTCTCTGATACCATTGGGTCCACCCTCCAATGAAAAATCAATGTTTGCCTGAAAATGCAGTTCAATAGTTAAGTTCAGTTGCACACAATTTCTTTTATTTAGAAAAACTGAGGGGTAATTAGCTAAGACCTTAAGAGGTTGGGACATGAGCATCATCACACTGGTCCCAATAGACTAACCAACCAAATGCATTATTCTCAGAGCCTGACAAAATTATCCTAAAGTATTTAAATACTTTCATGTAGGTACAAATGATGTGTATATTTATGCATGTGAATGCCCAAAACAAAAGAGCATGGGGTACTTATAAAGTCCAGAGCAAGATGCCAGACACTTGAGCCCAGCTGTTTAATTCAAAATCAGAAACTCGTACTTTGTTTTCCACTTTACAGTAAAAAGAACACATGACTCAACACTACCACAAAACACAACATGGAGTAAAAAAAATAAAAGAAAACACGTGCACATTCAGAAGTACATTACCAGACTATAAGCCTATCAAGGGGGTAGAAAATTGAAGTCAAAGGGTCCCATTACAACATTAACAGTTCTGAGTCATACTAAAAGGTTTTCTTATTGTAACGAAAAAAATTCCCTCATGATTTACATATTTTATAATTAAAACAAGAACATTCTTGTGCTTGCTCAAAACTCTCACAATTACAACCTAAAAACAAACCTAATGAATGCCCAATGAGATTTATTTCAAACTATGTGAGGATAGTCAACCTATTAAGATTATTTTGATGGAATAAAATAACTACATTTGGAGACACATGAATAAAGCCCATAACTATGGGCCATATCTGCACTGAATCTGAGCCCAAAGAGACAAATAGGAAATCCCTAGGGATCTGGCCTCTATTATCATTATTTATTGGTACCCATAAGAAAAAAAAAAAGTCTGACACAGATATAAGATCATCATTTTTACAATTTTTCTAGACAGAACCTCAGTAGAATTTCAGTGTAATATCCAGATGCAAATCCAGAAAATATGTTATATCTCAATGGCATACAAAATTTTATGTCCAAAAAGATAATGGCGAGTTCCTTATTTTGGATAAAAACAAGAAAAAAAATATGCTGGCTTCTGACAAGAATTCTTTACCCATAATTAAGCAAAAAAAAAAGGATGGAACCCATATAACCATGGTGACTTTGCATTTATATTTCTGAAATTTTTGCTACCTGTCTCAAACTTCACTCAATGTGGGAAATTTTAAAATTGTACTTTGGAATGCATACTGAGCATCTCTGACACTATTCTTTCATGTCCATTAAATACCATATAACTTGGATGTTTGTGTTCATGTAGTGAAAACTGTGCAAAGGCAAAATTAACAATTCTCCTTTCTGAGGTAAATAACAATTTCAACCTTAAAGTGGATGACAATTTAAAATAAATTACGTTAATCATTTGTAAATGCTTTCCGATTGGGTTTCATTTCTAGCCTACCCCAATTTATTTGGGATTAAAGGCTTTGTTGTTGTTGTTGTTGTTGTTGTTGTTAATCATTTGTAAATTCAACAAAGTTTATGTCAAATTCCAACCAAAAACTAATACTAAATATCTGCTATAACTTTCATCTCCATTACAGAAAAGTGAACAAATGGTACCTCAGAAAAATAACTACAATTTTGAAACGTACCAGGGTTTCAGCGGAAGGTCGCAGTGAATCAGGCCCCTCTGAAAACATGGATCCTTGGTTTGACCAGGCATTGATGACATCATCATGGTTCAATTTCAGGCCCAACTTAACCCTTGGAGCTGCACCATCCTTCTCTGGTTGATTTACAGTGCTGCCGCATACAGCAAGTTGTTTTCCACCCACCACTTCCCCAGCATACTTTTCCTTCTCCCCCTTGTCAATCTTCTTTTTCTTACTACTCTTCTTCTTTTCTGATGCGACTACTGGAGGCTTGAATTTTGTAAATATTTCCTTCATGGGTACGGCAGGGGAATGGTACCAGTCAGTACCATTCCCCCGGTTTTTAAATGCTCGATTGAAGTGCTCCAATTTTGAACATAATCCAAGCCCAATTAAGCTCTTTAGGCAAGGATTCATGTTTGAATTTAGATTTGGAGCCAAGACTGACCCTGAATCATTAGAGCCATTATCAGTACCACTTCCGGCACCCGTACCAGTATTGTCAACTGAGAGTGTACCCATTATGCTATCAATCCCTTCTCCACTGCACCCAATTGATTCTTCATCTAGTATGGATTCAGTGTCAAAATCATCATCTATAACCTCGCTGCATAGACTCGGGCTGGAAACAGGTGAACCAATAGTGTCGCGAAAAGAGTATCTTTTAACCCAGCTTGATGGACTTGGCAGTGTTGGCACAAACTCTGATGCCAAGAATGGGTCATGGAGCAAGAATGCAGCAGGACCAGGTACTGGAAGTGGAGGGAGGAGCACTGAATTCAGGTTATCAGGAACATCAAAAGTTAATGGGTTGAGTTGCGGCTGCTTGTTGGGCCTCTTATGGATTGGCTTGAGGGTCTTTTGGGGGTTAAAAATGGAGGGGTAGATAGAGGACAGCAGAGCAGCTGCCTCATTGTATGTTTGGTTGGGACGCTTCCGGGGCGCACGGGTTTTTTTTATAGAAATGGAGGAATTGGAATCTGAGATTGTAGAGGAAGGAGAGGACTGAGAGGAGCGAGCCGGAGAGGTTGATACTGATTTTATCATATCAAGTTGGTACGGCCGGCCCCCTCCACTGGAGAGACAAGATGCCATTTTCAGCTAGGAGGTACCTTTTGCCAAATTAGTGACCAGGAGGTTTGTGTTTCAAGTAGTAAAAACCCAAATTCAGGAAAAGGGATGAAAAGAGAGATTGGATTCAAAACCACCAAAATAAGGCAATTCAGGGCTGATGACCCTTTCTACCAGGAAAACTTCAAAAAAAAAATCTAAACCCCAACCAGAGACCATAAAACAAAAGAACCCAAAACTCGAGTCGATTGCAAAGCTAACAGCCCTGAGAGGGAATCTAAAATCCTAAAACCCTAGTGAAGAAACAGTACCCAAACTCAAATTGGGAATAGCCTAAGAGACACAGATGAAAATTCTACAAGAAAAACTCAGTCCGAATTTCGAAATTCAAAATTTTCCTAAACCCCAGTAAAAACCCAATGATGGGAATTGAAGCTGGACTCTGTTTTTCAACCAAAGACGGGAAGCAAAGCATGAAATAACTTTCTGACGAAAGCCCACATTGCACGTACCAATTTGCTATTGGTATCGAACAGAGGAAGATAGAACTGGAGTTCGTTCTCCTATTCTTTCCTGTTACAGAGGAAATAGTATCGGTCGACGAAAGAGAATGGTAAAGAAGGGGAGGGCGAGAGGGGTTTAAGAGAGAAGTACCCAGGGGAAGAGACAAGCATCGCTTTCAAAAGCCAGGCGCAGGCCAACTTAGAGAGAGAGAGAGAGGCAATCTTCTCTGTCACAACATCTCCGTATCCGACCTTGTTACAAGTCACTGGCAGGATAGAACACGGAATTATCCAAGAGAAGCTGTGGTGTTATGCGTAGTTAAATGATGTTGATTGAATTTACTATGAATTTAAAAATATAATTAAATTATTTTTAAATTTTAATTTATGGATCTTAATAATTTTTTATATTAAAATATGATGAAATATAAAAATTTTCTATTTTTTTAATTTTATAAGTGTTAGTTTTAAATTTTAAAAAATAATTTAGAAAATATATTTTATTATTATTATTATTGAATCATCTTAAAAAAATTAAAATTAATATTTAAAAAAATAAATAACTTTTTTTATATCCCATCATATTTCGATATAAAGAAATTATTGAGATCTATAAATCAAAATTTAAATATGATTTATCAATATTTTTTAGTTCGTAGCAAGTTTAATTCATTAACTACGTATAGCACCATAGCCTAACTCATTACCAAATACCAATTACATCGACTGCCGGTTTCTCTTTTGGTTCAATCTTGGGCCCACGCGTCAGTAAACTGTGACAAGGACTTCAACGGAAGAGATGCATCAGGGAATTTTGATTCAGACTCCAGAGTAGTTATGCGTCTCTCTTGCTACTCTCCTGCTTCGTTGTGACTTGTGATCGATGCCTTTCTCTTAATTCTTGTGCGCTTTTGCACACTTTATTTCTCTATAGGCGCACAGGTGAATCTCGGCGTAAAATGTGCAATTAATTTATCTATGCTTCAATAAACACTAAGATGCCCCTCATCAGGTGCTTATTGCTCAGTATTTTAAAAGTAAACTGTCGTGAACTTTCTTAATATTTCGGCTTTTACAAAGTCATGGAATTCTTTTTAGAAAAATGGTGCGAAGTCCTTTACTTTTTCGGAGAAAAAAAGTGCAAGTCTTTGAGGGTGACGACATGACGTACTGTTAACTAATAATATATTACTATATATTACTAGGGACTATGATGTAAAACATTGGAAGTCGTTATATGACGAGAAATGGCCATGAAAAACTATGTCAATATTCATGATTTGTTTGTACTTTTGTGCTCTTAAGGACATGACGTACTGTTAACTAATAATATATTATTATATTAGAGCATCACAGCGGTATCGACAGTCAAAATTAAATTTTTATGTCATATCATTAATTGATAATTTATTTTAAGAACGATATTTTTGAATAAAACAAAATTATTAAAATAACACTTTCGTAATTAATTTTTTGTTTCTTCACTGACATGGCTTATCAAATAAATTGTCAAATTTAGATAATTATCTAATTTTGTCTAGTCTTTACATTCCTAAAATTTAAATGACAATTATCAAATGAGATTTGACAATGAGATACGAATGCTCTTAGAGAATATGATGTAAAATATTGAAAGTTATATGACCAGAATGGCCATGAAAAACTATGTCAATATTCATGTTTTGTTCATACTTTTGTGCCTATATAATGTATAATTTTATTATTCTTGGGGGTGATCGTATAATATTCATGTTTTGTTGATTTTAGCACGCCATTATTGCAATTAATTTCAAAATAACAAAACATATTTTGGGGGATTTCGGGTAGAATTTAAACACTTTTCAGAGTAGTAATTACTCACGAAAAAACACTAAAACATAGGTACAATCGGACTTTTACTGTTCACTGTTTCACTTGTGCTTAAATCAAGACAAATGAGGAAGGACAAAGATAAAGACGTTACGAGGATGAATAAGTTTTTGTTATTAATAAAATTGAGGAATTAATTTGCCGAAATAATAAATAATGTTCTGACTCACTCTGGTCATTACTTGTAAGGGGAAAAATTATTTTGATAGTACACTGGTTGTCAGATTTTACACAATCAATAATTACAAAATTAGAGAGAATAATTTTTATTAACACAAAATGACCCAGAATATCAATTATTTGTCTAACTAACCATTGAACCCGACCCGAACATAAATGGGTCGGGTATGGATTTAATTTTTCTGATCCGAATCGGATCGGATCGGGTTAATTATATTTTGAAGTAATTTTATTATTTAGTACTAATTAAATCTTAAATATACACTAATTATATACTAATTAAGATTAATTATAAATTTATTAATATTTTATTACTTAAAATTATATAAAAATAATTAATAAATATTTTATTATAAATTTAATTACTTAAAATTATATAAATTTATTATATACTAATTAAGATTAATTATAAATTTATTAATATTTTATTACTTAAAATTATATAAAAATAATTAATAAATATTTAATTATTTTACAGGGTCGGATATGGGTCAAGATTTTTTTACCCGAATTTAATCAGATCGGGACAAAAAAAATAATAAAATAATATGACCCGACCTGAACCTGACCCAATCCGACCCATTGACACCCTATGTGTGTGTATTTCATAATATTTATACATATTAATTTGTATCTCCACTCTTTATTAAGAATGAAGGTATCACAATCCCACAACTGTCAGGATTGATGAAATTTATTGATTAATTTTTAAAGAGAATATGAATTGTTAGA
>CAXKVV010000888.1:0-28490 GCA_964058805.1 Schoenoplectus triqueter | reverse complement strand
AAAAAAATAAAAAAAAAAGTAAAAGATGAATTGATGTTACCAGAACTTGCTGTTTTTTAGAATTAAAAAGGCTATAACTTTTTATAGAAAAATCAAAAAAATACAAAATCAGTTTCTGTAGATTCATATGACTTATTTCTACTAGATCTGAAAGTTTTATAAGATTTGGAGTAGATCTCATCCCGTTTTTCTTTTTTATTACATTTTCAACCATTTTAGGGCTGATTTTGCATTTATAAGGGATTCATTGATCTTAAATGATTTAAATGCATCATTTAGCTTCAATCTAACATTCAATGATGTTTGTATGCAGATTTGAGCTAAGAGAAAAGAAAGAAAATAAAAAATCGAATTGCAACATAAGAACATCAAGAAAAGGAAAAAAATCGATATTGCCCATGAAAATTTTCATCTTTATTGCACGAATCAAAATTACAAGCTCTAATACACTCTTGATATCTATATTTACATGATATATGGCTACCTAGATCTAATTTGTATCTTGAGTAGAAGAGGATTTGATTGAATCTTGTATCTTTGGGCTTGATTTTGATCTCAACTCAAAGATTGGATCTTATTTTGTATCTAATTTGAGCTTCAATTGGTTTTGGCAACGTTTTGGATTAGCATTCAGCTTGGGATGGGTTGTGTCCCTTGCGTTTGAAAGAGGAGAGGGGTTTAAATAGGCCTAAGGGATGGTAGATGGGTGTATGAGATCGGTTTGACTTTTCTTTGACCAATTTATGCACCAACTCCCTTCATTCATCTTCTCATACTCTTCTGAACGTTTTGTGGTGTATTAGACCAGTTCTAAGTGTTTAAATGTGCTCTAACAGCTGAGAGGGCAAGTGGGGCACAAGTGGAGTTTGTTATGTTTGCTGAAAATTTATAAATTTGCCCTCTCTAACAACCACTTGGTCACCAGATGATTCTAGGGACTTCTAGAAGGTTGTAGAGGTTCAAACACGTTCTTGTCACTCCCTTCCTGCATTTTAGACCTTGTCGGATCACAATTATGCACCCGAGACCCGTTTTTGCCTTCAAACCCGATTTCAAGCCACATAGTCGTTCTCCTTCATTTCTTCACCATTTCTTGTGTTTCAAAGCTTGATTAGCATCTAATTGATCCCAGGAATTGATCTATAATGTTTATTCAATCAATAGAATGCTCTGGTATAGAGTTTGACCAACTCGGTTTTTTGACCCGATTTGCGAGTTCGTAGTCTCACCAATTAAAAGCTTATGAAATTCAACCAAGCCCTCAAACAATCTCTTGTGACCATGGAGAAGGTGTTTGAAGTGTCAATTTGATCAATTATGGCTCGGATTGCTCAATTTCATTTTTGGATCGGAAACTTCCTCTTCAGTTTTCTCCCAAACCGCTCAACCATTTTGCAAGTTCTTTATCTCATTGTGTTCTCCTCTCCGTGCTCTTTCCAACGGCATATAATATGTGGGTTTTCGTCGCACGGGAGCACTATCACCATTTTCGAATTTTGGGCAGTGGAGATGCTCGGGTTACTGTAGCGCAGACTGTAGCAGTATGAAAATTTTCGAATTTGGCCCCTCTCCATTTTGTTTTTTAATTGGAGCCCTCCATTTGCTGATTTTCTTATTTCTCGTTTGCTTTTAAATTGTTTTTCAAAGCTCCTTTTGTCCAAATTGCACCAAAATTTGCTCAAAAATTCCTTGAAATATAACAAAATTTATGGTAATTTTTATTTACCATTTTGCCCCTTGATCAAGCATCAATTAATTTTTAACGCTTGATTAATTAATTTTTCATTATATTAATCGATAATTTGGAATTTCTTTGACTTCTGTAACTCCAAAGATATCAAGTAATATATGAAAATTCTCAGAATTTTATGGAAAATTTGATTTTGCCATAAAATTTGAGTTTTGAGATTTTAGGTTTCGAAGAGGTTTTCGATTTGAATTTGTAGAGCTTCGGCATTTAATTCTTTTCTTAGGAATTTTGATTTTTGAGCATTTCACTGAATTCTTCTTTTTTCGTGGTGCTTTTGGACTTGAATTAAGTCTCTTCGGGCTTTTAAAATTTCTCCTTGAATTTTTTAATCTTTTGTCCCAAGTTGCCTTTTCAATTCCTCGAATTTTCAGGGGTAAACATATTCAAACAAGATTAAAAACTATACTAGAAATATTAGAAGTTAAAGAATCAGAGACAACTTATAAATTAGAATTACCATTCTATGGATAAAGAATCAAGATTACAATATCTTGAAAGAATGACAGAACAAAGACGTAAAAGAATTGAAGAATTGAGAATTAGCATCATGCAACGGCAGATGACTATAGAAGACTTGAGACAGAGAGCTCAAGAAAAGATTGAGAACATAATGATGTTAAACCAAGAAATTGAGGATACAGTTAACCAAATAGATGAATTAGCAGTTCAAATGAGCAGATTTCTAATATGAGTGAAGTTGAAAAATTGATCAAACTTTTTGAAGAATTAAAAGCTATAACACCAGAAGTGGTAATGCCTATCAACAATTTTTTCGAGGGGGAAAATTCCAACAATCATGAAGACAACGAAACCGAATATGAAGATTATATTCGTACAGAAGCAAATGATTTTGACAGTGAAGAAGATAACCCATACGTTCATGTAGGGGATGATAATAAACAAATCATTCCAACTCCCATGAATACGGATCCATCAACGTCAGGTGTTAAAATTAAAGAAGCAGGAGACTATTCAACGCATGAAGTTCCTTATGGATATAGACAAGGCTATTACCGAAGTAATGGTAGATGGTTTGAAAACCGTATACCTGAAAAATACAAGCCAGAAGAAAAGAAAGTTATAAACGGAGTTTTAGATTTAGATTGTGCATCAAATATGCGAGAAACTATTCTTGAATGGGTAAATTTCTATAAATTACAAGTATTAATGCAAGATTCACGTTTTGCAAAAATGACTTTAGAAGATTTTTATATTTACATCCAATACAACACCACTGGTTGTACAAGAAATTGGTTTTACAATTATGCGATAACATCAACCCTAGATGCGAAGTCAACAGCTTCAGCCCCAAAAGCCGAACTATTAGATTTCATAGCAACAGACCTATTACTAGAATTTTGTGGAACAAACAAAGAACATAGATTTTACGATGACATAAATGAGGTAACAACAATAATCTCTAATATGGAACTATGTGACCCATGTTACATAGAAAACTTCTTTTGTCAAGTAAGAGAATACTATTACCGAATAAAAGAAACAAAACCTCTACTAGACATAGTAAAATCAAAGTTACCCACAGGAATGCGACAGTTTGTCACTAAGAAATTAAATGAAAATGAAGCAGTTCAATCGTTAGGATCAGTAGAACGATACGCTAAAGAATACAGAAAACGAATATGTTATAAGATAAACGAAAAGAAGGTTATGGATAAAATGACAAATTGCTGTGATGTTTTACCAGAAATAGCACAAAGATTTGGATGTCCAAAACCAAATGAAAGGAAATATAGAAAGCGATATAAAAAATATCCCAGATATAGGTATAAGAGGTATAGAAAGATAAATACATTTAAGAAACCATGGAAAAAGAGTTACAGAAAATTCTATAGGAAAAAGAATGTTAACAAAACATGTCCCAGAGGAAAGAAAAACTGTAGATGTTGGAAGTGTCAAGAAATAGGACACTATGCCAATGAATGCCCACAAGGGAAAAATCAAAAGGATCAAAAGCTTAAAGCCATATACGCCATAGGATACGAACCTATCGAAGAAGAATTCACCGATGGAGAAATCATAGACTTTGACTGTTATGAATTAGTAACAGAAACAGAAACAGAAACAGAAATAGACAGTGAAAAGGAGTATGAATCGGAATAGTACTTTCATCAAAGTAACTATAGGAAACAAACAAATCTATGCATATGTAGACACAGGTGCTACAATCTGCTTAGCACAAGAAAACGTGTTACCAAGAACATTTTGGAAAAATATGGAAAAACCTATAGGAGTTCGAATTGCAAATAATAAAGTCATAAGTATTTCAAAAAAGGCGACAAATTTAACATTGTTAATAGAAAACAAAAGATTTCCATTACCAAGTTTATATCAGCAAGATACAGGTTTAAAAATGATATTAGGAAATAATTTTCTAAAACTATACCAACCATTTATTCAAAGTCTAGATACAGTTAAGTTAAGATGTCCCTACCAAACAAATCAACCCAGTGTTTTAATCAAAACAAAAATTTATAATCAAGCTCAACTTCTTCGGGGGGAGATATTTGAACATTTTATACAACTAAGTACACATTTGATTGACAATAATCTTCAAGATCATATAACAGAGTTATTAGACAGCATTTGTAGTCAAAATCCACTTGACCCACAAATTAATACCAATACAATGTTGGTAGAAATACAACTCATAGATCCAACCAAAGAGGTTAATGTACCAAATAAAATACCATATAATGAACAAGATGTCCAGGAGTTTACAGAAGAAACCCAAAAGTTATTAGAAAAGGGTATTATCGAAAATAGTACAAGTCCACATAGTGCACCAGCATTTTATGTGAACAATCATAGTGAACAGAAAAGAGGTAAAAGAAGAATGGTAATAAATTATAAAAAAATGAATGAAGCTACCAAAGGAGATGCTTACAAATTACCCAGACAGGATTATATATTTACAAAGATTAGAAATGCAAAATGGTTTTCAACATTAGATGCAAAATCTGGATATTGGCAGTTAAGACTACATGATAATACAAAACCACTAACAGCATTCAGTTGTCCACCGCAAAGACAATACCAATTTACAGTGTTACCATTTGGTCTAAAACAAGCACCAAGTATATATCAAAGGTACATGGATAATAACCTACAAAACTTGGAACAATTTAGTCTAGCATACATAGATGATGTGTTAATCTTTACAAATGAAGACTACAGAGATCATCTAGTAAAACTAGGAAAGGTACTATTACAGTTAAAAGGAAAAGGGTTAATTCTTTCAAAAGAAAAATGTAAAATAGGACAAGAAAATGTTGAATTCTTAGGAATGAAAATTATTAAAGGAGGATATATAGAATCACAAAAACACTTGTTGGAAAAAATAACTGATTTCCCAGATCAATTAGAAGATAGAAATCAAATACAGAGATTTTTAGGATGCCTAAATTATCTAGGAGATAAGGGATTTATTAAAGACTTAGCAAAACATCGAAAGATATTGCAGGAAAAGATTTCTGAGAAAGTCCCATGGAAGTGGGATGAAAGTGACACAAAGGCAGTACAAAATTGTAAATCGATTTGCAAAAACATCCCAAGGCTGTATCAAGCCAACAACCGTGATCTGTTAATCTTGAACACTGATGCAAGTAAGGATACTTGGGGAGCAATCCTACAAGCTATTCCAAATGCATATGATGAATTCAAGACACTGATCAACGACAAGCAAATACAAGTGAATGACAAGCAAATACAAGTGCATGACAAGCAAATACAAATGAAATACAAGTTGACTGATGTCAAATCCTATCTACAAAAGAAAATCCACACTAATGGACTGAAACTTTCCAAATGGGTTTCAGGCACTTTCCAAAAGGCCCAAATAAACTATACCGTCCACGAAAAAGAGACATTGGCTCTAATCAATGCTCTCAAGAAATTCAAAATAGACCTTCTACCCACTACATTCATATTCCAAACAGATTCCACCTATACTAAAGATTTTGTGAAATTTAGAACCCAAAATCAATATAACCAAGGCAGACTCTTACGATGGAGTCTAGAGGCACAACAATATAATTTTATTGCATTACACATAAAGGGAAAAGACAATCCATTAGCAGACACCTTAACTCGAGAATGGAAAACAACCTCCACAAGATGATTCAGGAAGAGATAAACAAACTAAAACAAGAGGTACAAGTTCTAGTTCTCAAGAAGCAGACGATCGAACAAGAAATCCAAACCAAGAACTCCGAGATTGGCCGTTATGAAGCAATCATTAATCCAAACCAAGAAAAATACTATGTAATCTTTGAAGGACCTAACCAAGGTATATACAACAACCAAGCCGAGGCCGACGCAAAACTCGACCCAAAGCAAAAACATAAAAGCTTCTCAACAAAAGAAGAAGCCCGACTTCAGTACCTAGCACACCAAGAACACCTCAAACAAAAGATACCACTACCAGAAAGCAGCAGCGGTAATTCTTACAAAGAAAGACTAAAGAAACCTTCACCAAAACCCGAGATTGCCCTCAGACCACAAATACCACTGAGACGAACCCTCAAACCAGCAAGTCCAACAACAACCATTGACTTCTCTAAGAATACCAGATTAAATGACCTGAATAGTACAACACTAACCTACCTAGAATTTATCCAAGAGTATAATTTTCTTTCTAATTACTCAGAACAAGACCAGCAGTCCTGCATTTACCCTAGCTATACAGGAAAGAAACCTCTAGCAATAGCCACAGTGGGGACAGACCCACAAAGACTGTACAATCTATTCCAAGCTGGACTACTCAGAGAGATCAGATTCAGAGATGTGAGAGCATTCCGATGCTTTCCACAACAATTACAACGAGTAATTGCACAATACTCAAGATTTGTCCTAAATGACCGAGAAGGAAGTCTAATCCTGACAAGTACAACCCCAGAATTCTCTGAAGGGGGGGAAGATGCCATTGCCAGCAATCTGCGAAAAATACGAATACCAGCTATAACATTTGGAAAGCTAAGAATTGCACCACTGCAATTACCATTCTTCGAGATGTCCCAAGAGATCGGAGGAGTTCAATCCTTCTTCGATGACTACATTACAATTATTAACCTAGCAGTTTCACAAGACGGATTTTTAAATTTAAAAACCGATCATATGTTAATAACATCAGCAAGCAATAAGGGATTCAGAACAGAAGATATCCCACAAATCGAGAGTTTCATAGATAAAATGGTTCTCAATCAATTTCAATACACCACCGAGGTCCGTACCATGCTCTGCGAAAGACTAACAAGAGAATATGGAAGAAACCATAGGTGTGACATCTGTTACCCAGAACCAACAAAAAGACAAGAGAAAGAAACAAGCACATCCACCAAAGAAAAAGAAAAAGAAACCACTGAAGAGATTCCCGCACTATCACCAAAAGAAGAACCCACTCAGCCAAAAGACGAAAAGAAGCTTTGAAGATAAGACGAAGAATATGGGATAGTGGACCCACAAGCCACTAATGTGAATTATTATTTAGTGTGATGCTTTTACTTTTTTGAGTGCATTTTACTTTTCTTAGTGTGTTTTACTTTTTATTAGGGTTTGCCTGTACGATGGCGTATTCGATAAGCCATCTGATATTATAAATAGGTAAGGAGGGTCTCCTCATTCGGGGAGCTCACTTGGATCTGAGTATGCTTGTGTGACTCCGAGAAACCATTTCAAGGTTCTCTTAGTGAATACAAGTTTGTAATATTATATGCCTAATCCTTTAAGGATTACGCATCAGATATAAATAAAGACAAATTTCATCCAAATCCAAGTGTTCAATTTATGTGTTTCGATAAGGTTCAGACAAGAAGAACAACAAGATCAAGACAACAAGAAAGCCGAATCCGAGGAGGAGAGATCGCCTGGAGCGCTACAGTTGACCGCCAAGAGGAAGTGCAGGTCTTATGAGCGTTGGCACAAATCGATCTTCCAAAAGAGACAAGGTAATCTTGAACTCAAGATCTTATATGTTTTTCTATTGAACAATTAAAATGAAAGAATACACAATAGGATTAACAAGAAACGTAACACAATTCCATATTATAGGATTCGTAAACAAAATACTAGTACCAGTTTTAATAGACACAGGAGCATGTATATCACATATAAGCAACGACTTAACAGTAAATCATTTGAGTTTAAAAAGTCCAATTACATACAAAACTTTTGGAGAAAAAATAGTTCATAATTTTTATAAGAGTGAAGTAGAACTAATTGTACACAATGATTTAAAGATAAAACTAGAAATACCAATAGACAGCAGAGACTATTTGAAAAAAGAATGTTTATTAGGCATGGATTTCTTAGATCAACTAGAATTCCAACTAGAAAAAGAATTTATGAATCTGAAAATAGACAATAAATTATACCAAATACCAAGAATAAACCTTCATTATGCCCATATTCATAGAGTAATAGACGATGGAAGATAGATATATTGAAGAGAACATAGTAGAACACGAAGAAACCGAAGGAAATTATTTAGTAGATGTCTTATTAGACAAATCATTAATAACAAAAGTAAAAAATAATGGTGAGCTAGATATAACAGCATCAGAAGGAGTCAATAAAAGTATATTTGATATACTAAACAGAAAGAATATAGTTATCTATGGAATAACTCAAGGAGAACAAAATATTAAAATTGAAGAAGCCAATTTTAGACACGAAGCGCCTATAGTTCAGTTAAAACAAATTGAACAACGACTTTCGAAAATCAAAGAAGAAGTTAGAAAAAAGATAGGATATTTACATATCAACACCGTACAAATATTAATCAAGTCAACCTTCAGAGAAGGTATATCAACACCAATTGATATAATAGTCGAAGATAATAGAATCATGAATTCAACAGATGCTAAGCTAGGAGAAATAAAAGGAGATTTAGGTTATGGTATTATAAAGTTCTGCGTAACTTTACAATATCCAATCCCATTAACAACAAGGAAAATCAATAATTGTATAGCGATCAGATGTAACTTTAAAAATAAAGAATTAATGGAAAAAGGATCTACGCTGTACTATGTGATATTCAAAAATAGATGTAAAAGAATTGAAGGTTTAGCATCTGTTGGTATTACTGAAGAATTTCAACTGATATAAACGGAGATTATTGAAGGTTTAGCAAGGAAATATAGAAAGCAGTCACTCCTTTGGAGGGGGAGATTTCGTAAGATTTCAGAAAAATTTTAGCAGTTATAACTGATAAAAATCAGTTTTAACTAAGATAGATGAAACTGAAACTATTTCTAAGGAAATAGAAATAAGGTTCTTAGAGAACTCTATTGCAATTGAATCTAGTATAAACGACTTTACATCCAAAAAGTCTACAAAGCTAGATTAGTTCAAATACAAATCTAGAAATTAGTTTGAGTACAAGAACCCAAGAGATGGTGAAAAGACTTTGAAAAGTCACACCAAGAAGAGAACAAACGAGCTAAAGAAGATGTCACCAATGACGAAGATAATAAATCAGAAACAGACTTAGAATCTGGAGTATGCCAAGACCAACACATCTGAAGAAGCATCAGAGGTGAAATTCAGAAGAAAGTCAGCATGACAGAAGAAAGTCAGCATGACAGGTACAATTCAGAGACTTCTGATTTCAATTAACCAAGGTTAAAGCATTAAAACTGTGAACAAGTACAAGGATTAAAGATCTCTTAATTCATTGGTAATTAAGAAGGAAAACTAGAATAGGCCAAAATTGGTAGGTTTTACCAATAGAGATACGTAACAAAATTCACTAAAGAATTTTTGATCCAAGTTCCATTTTGAAAGGACCAACAGAAATTGATATTCTAGAGATTTTTCTACTATATCAAAAGACATAAATTTCAAAAGCATTTGCAAAAATGTCTTTAGATATGTGCACGAATAAGAAGTCAAATGTAGAGATTTCTTAAATGGTTTACAAAACAGGGAACAGACCATTAGCTAATAATGTGTTAAAAATGAGAACCATTTTTAATGAGTAAATTATTTGTAATTGTTAATACAATGCAAAGTTAAAAGATTTTATGGGAACAATAAGTAACCAATCGGTTTCACGAGTTTCACGAGTTTGACAAGTTTCAATAACATAAACCTTAGATGTTAAGGCTACGAAACTGAATTCTGAAAAAACAGAGATAACAACAGTGATTTTAATATGGAACTATGTGATCCATGTTACAGCAACAATTTCTTTATAAAAAAAAACGAAATCATTACTAGAAATGGTAAGTCAAAATTACTGTTAGAAATAAGACGGACATTACGAATTTGTTAAAAATAATGACAAATTATTAAAGAAGTGCTACTAAAAGTAGTACAGGAATATGTTTTAAGAATAATAGTTGTTACAACTATTTACAAAGGTTATATGAAATGTCGAATTAACCAAGTGTTTTTGAAAAAACATACTTTCTCCAGGGGGGAGGTATTTGAACAATTTTTGAACAAGTTTTGAAAAAAAACTGTTTTGCAGTGTATTAAGTTGTTTTACAATAGTATTGAAGGTAATGATTATTGAATAATCAATACATTACTAAAAGTTATAAGGTTCAATAAAGCATTTGCTTTGATAGTCTCAAGTTTAAGAAGACAATAGTAGGAAATAAGAAATTATTTTCTTATAGAGATAAGTGCAACAATATGTATAAAAAACCAGACACGGTTTGATAAACGGGATATTAGAATGATAGTTAGAAACTGTTACAATGAGAATATCCAGTCACAGACTGAAGAGAAAACCAGAATATCCTAAAAAGATATTTGAAAATAAGTATTTTGAAATAAATAAGTTTGAAAATTACCGATTCAGGTAATAAAGGAATTTAGGAGGTTATTTGAGAAAAAACACCTCAGATATTAGGTTTTCCAAAAAGGAAAAAGGAAAAAGACTGATTACTTAGTCAGTACGGTAGAAGATCTATATAAGAAGACCTCGAGAAAGAGCCGAGAAGATCTCGAGAAAAGGAGAGAAAATCTCAAGGAAAAACTTCGAAAGAACAGCTAAGAAGATCGAAAGATCAGCCAAAAGAAATGCTTCAAAAAAGGTATGAATCATATTCAAGTTGATATGAATCATATTAGAGTTTAAATTAATGAAAAGTGTTAAGAATCAGTTAAATGGTTATAAATACGAAGATTATATTCGTATAGAAGAAGTCAACTTTGACAGTGAAGAGAGTAATCTCTACGCTCAAAAAGTTACAGAGTTTGATATGAACCAATTAATAAATGGTTTAGGAAAAATGAGTTTAATGGATACAAGTCCTAGTGAAAAAGAAGAAATTCAAAATCCTTTAATACAGGATAGAGAAGAATATGACCAAGGTTCTAAACAGGATAACTTGTTAAATATAGATTGTGTTTTCAATCTAAAAGAAGATATTAAACAATGGAGAAAAACCAATTAGAATTGTATAACGTCCAGTGAGCAAGTTAGGAACATGAAGTTGTATAGATTTGCACACTATGTAAAATATACAACTGAAGGAATTCTTCGACAATGGTTACCCATACCAAGTAACGAAGATAGAGAAAATATATCTATTGAATCAAAGAAAAACTATCTAAACCAGATAGAAAGATAGATAACGTTAGAGTTTAAACGACTCTATAGGAAAAGAGGAAAGAAAAAATCCAAATGTTGGAATTGCAAAGAAACAAGTCATTATGCTACCCAATGCCCACAAAGCAAGGTAACAGGTGAAAACAATATTGAACATGGAAATAAACATCCACTCAATATTGAAAGAAAAACTATTGTTCAAGAAATATTGTTAGTATTACTAACAATAAAGAAGATTCAGGAAGTTGCAGCGAAGAAGAATCAATCCTCACAGGAGAATGACTAGAAGAATACCACATAAGGTATGAACAAGGTATAGAGAAAATATTTAAAACGACAATGATATTTTCTAACAACTGATGCAGAATATGCACATGAAGAAGATAGAAAAATGCAAATTGTTACAATGTTTGCAGGAACAAAGACGAAATAGTACATGACTGCCCTGTCTGTACTCCGAACACATGCCGAAATACATATTATTCACTCCGAATAATTATGTAAAAGTCCTTCGGGATACCACCGAGAGAGCATTCCACAAGGAATGTAAAGAGAGAAATTGAGTGAGAACATTCCACCAGGAATGAAAGGAGAAGAGTTGAGGAAGAAATTTCCACTTCCACAAATCTACATACAAAAGGAATAACAGCGTTCCTTTTCTACAGATCCACCATGATACAAAGAATACCAGAATTCCTGTCTAAACATTAGATTATCTTTAAGAAATCTAATGAGTCTACAAAGATACAAGTATTGGAATCCCAATATTCCAATAAAAACAGCTATGAAATCCCAATGTTTCATAGAGAGAAAAATGTAGAATCCTAATATTCTACATAAAGGAATGAAGCAGAATCTCTGATAAAAATCAGATTGATAAGAGTCTCAGAAGTTAAAAACCTTCTGATTGACAAAATCCGATTCAAAATAAACTTCACAGTTTATTGAACAAAGGTCTTGTAGATTCAAGCTACGAAATCTAGCACGAACAAATATTATTAAGTTTTAAAACTTTTTAATATGAGTTTATCACACTACACAGTGAGATTGTCTTAGAATTTAGTCCACAAAAATTTGAGAGAACACACCCATCAAAATGAGTGAATACAGGTTATCATGCCATCGAACGAAGACTACTATGGTCGAGCAGATGAAGATAAACATAACAAAGTTATGTTTGAAGAGCAAATCCAGGAAATAAACTGAACTAGACGATAGATGAGCACATGTGAAGACAGAATAAGTAGAATTCTATCCTTTTCGAGGGGGGGAGAATTTGGCAAAAATTCGAAAATTCGAGAAAAGATTGTAAAAAGCAACCACTACGAAACCTTCGAACAGAAGAAATCCGAGTGGAAGGCCAAGAATACGCCAACAAGGCGTTAAAGAATAAAGACAAGAAGCGTTGAAGCTAAGCAAGCGAATAAGGACAAGATGACGAACAAGATGACGACATCAAAAGAAGAAACTTCGAACAGAAGAAGACTCAAGTGGAAAATAAAGATAATTCACCAAATAAAGTGAAAGAAAAAGTGGGAGCTATCCACAGAAGATGCCTAGTGGAGAATAAAAGCGGACCACCGAATAAAGAAAAAAGCTGCCACTACACAAGTGGAAAGGAAAAAGCAAGAGCATTCAGACCAAGCAACAAAAATAATGGAGAATAAAGCCAAGATAACGACGGCAAAGACGAAGACTTCGGAACGAAGTTAGGAATTAGTGGGTAATGATGTAAGGGCACTGAAAGCACTAAAATGAAGATGCTATCTTTGCCTATATAAGGGGACACTCTCATTCGAGAGAGATCATCGGGTAATAGACTCACTCAAGCCTAGCTTGAGAAGTCCCCCTGATCCTCTTAGTGAAGATGATCACTAAGAGTAAAGAGTCGAGAATAGTAGTTCAAGTCCATCATAGCTTGAATTACTAGAAGTCCAGAGAAGAGTGATTCAAGCCCATCATAGCTTGAATTACTTCTGAATCAGATGACTCAGCACATCAGCTTGAGTTATCAGAAAGAAATATGAGGACACAACCTCATAGAGTAAGAGTTTAGGTCAATTACCTTTCTTAAGGTAATAGAAACCTTAGGGTTACAGCTAAAAACTAAAAACCATTCAGTTCTAGGATTAGCTCTCAAGGAGATAGAGTACAGTATGAGTCACAGTTGAGTTATAGTTTGTAATGAATGGCAAATCTATAAAAAGATTTCCCATCCGAGTTTAATAAAGATATCATTTTTGAATTTAATACTTGAGTTTCAACTAAGTGTCCAAACAGAGTGTTCAATCCAATGTTCATGTTTGTGTTTCAAGCTTTTAATTCAAAAAGGAATAAAGCCCCTGTTCGGAGCAAAGGTCGCCGGAGAAGTTGCCAACAAATAGCCAGAAGAGGCTAACTAAAGAAAACCAGAGGAAGCCAGAGGCGCATCCCAGCCAAGAACAACAGGAAAAACAGGTACATTTTCTTGATTGAGATGTTATATCTTTGAATTTAAATTCAAAATTAAAGAACAAAATTATCGGACCAATTTTGATATAAATAAGTCAGGATTTAGCAATAAATCAGACGAAAGAATCCAATAACGTGTAGAACGTTTTGAATAATGATTTAGTTTACGAATAGATAGCAATAGTTATCTAAGAAATCTTATAAGAAATGGATTTTCTAGATCAACTAGAATTCCAATTCGAGAAAAAGTTTCTAAACAAAGTTTTAGAAAAAGGTTAAAAGTTTCCATTATTCTAGGGATAGGATATGGAAGACAAATTATATCATCGAAAAACGTAGAGCTTAAAAGACACTATTCAGTAGATGTCTTATTAGGTAAACGTTGAATAACGTTGAATAAGATAAATGATTTAAAAGTATATTTGATATACTTGATCAAAAAACCAGTTGGAAAAATATAAATGATTTTAGAACATTGAGTTTTCAAACAGAACTAATAAAACAAAAGTGTTTTAAAGAGGTCAATTACTATTTTGAAAAAATAGTAAAGAATTAAGAATTAAAACAATTGTGAAGAAAAGACTTTATTAAAAGTTTTCAAAAGCTTTTAAAGAAGTACAAGTCTTAAAAGAATTCCGCAATAAAGTATCGAAGACATCGATGAGAAGAATACCGAAATCCGGTATTAATACTCCGCAAGGGACATCACGTCTCAAGAAGAAAATCCGCACCGAAAAAATTTGGTATCAATTCCGCACGAAAAAATTGATTTGATATCAGAGCATCAAGAAATGATGTCAGAGCAAAAATGGTATCAGAGCCTAGTAACCATCCTGAGGAAACACGCATAGTAGAATCTAGTAAACGATTAAAGAGAATACACCCTAGTAATCAACCTAGAGGAAAACCAAGTAGTTATTTTCAAGGAAAAAATACACCCTCAAGTAGTAATACTAACGACGATATTTTTGGATTCACCATTGAAGAACAAAAGAATTTCAATAAAGAATTTGATGAAATATTCGATCACGACACATTAATATATTTAGAACAACTAATTCTAGATAAAGGAAAACATTTAAACGAATTAGTGGACAACAACCAAGTGCATTTATATCATAAAATGGATAGGTTGCAGAGAAAGCTATTAGAAGAAAGAAAACGAATAGAAAACAGCGAATTAGGACCACAATTACTTAATGTAATAGACACAAAGTTGAACGAAATTGAATTATACTGTTTCGAACAATGGAACGATTAAATAGACTAGAAGATTTAATTACGAGGATCGAATTAAAAATAGAAATATTAACAGCCGAGTTAAACAACATACGAGACGTACTTTTAGAAACAAGAGAAGGACTACAAGATCTTCTCACAGAAGTCAACGAAGAACAATTAAATAATATAACAACATTAATGCAAAGAAACAGGATAACCCAGCAAAATCAAGGAACGTATCGACCAAACAGATCACCTTCCGAAAATGAAGATGATTACGAAGAAGACAGAGAAGCCCTACTGGAAGCAGAAGAGGCAAATAGAAGGATAGAAGAAGAAGAAGAGTACAATAGAAGATATCCTTACGGATACGAATACGAAATAAACAGTGACTTAGCAGACGAAATAGACCATCGTATGGAGAACTGGTAATGACAGAGTCATTAACAGAAAAGATAAATGAATTAATTGAAGTAATAAATAAAATGATAAATCAGATTCATGAACTCGAGCAACGGAATGAATTAGTAATAAGTGATATTCAAACAAGATTAAAAACTATACTAGAAATATTAGAAGTTAAAGAATCAGAGACAACTTATAAATTAGAATTACCATTCTATGGATAAAGAATCAAGATTACAATATCTTGAAAGAATGACAGAACAAAGACGTAAAAGAATTGAAGAATTGAGAATTAGCATCATGCAACGGCAGATGACTATAGAAGACTTGAGACAGAGAGCTCAAGAAAAGATTGAGAACATAATGATGTTAAACCAAGAAATTGAGGATACAGTTAACCAAATAGATGAATTAGCAGTTCAAATGAGCAGATTTCTAATATGAGTGAAGTTGAAAAATTGATCAAACTTTTTGAAGAATTAAAAGCTATAACACCAGAAGTGGTAATGCCTATCAACAATTTTTTCGAGGGGGAAAATTCCAACAATAATGAAGACAACGAAACCGAATATGAAGATTATATTCGTACAGAAGCAAATGATTTTGACAGTGAAGAAGATAATCCATACGTTCATGTAGGGGATGATAATAAACAAATCATTCCAACTCCCATGAATACGGATCCATCAACGTCAGGTGTTAAAATTAAAGAAGCAGGAGACTATTCAACGCATGAAGTTCCTTATGGATATAGACAAGGCTATTACCGAAGTAATGGTAGATGGTTTGAAAACCGTATACCTGAAAAATACAAGCCAGAAGAAAAGAAAGTTATAAACGGAGTTTTAGATTTAGATTGTGCATCAAATATGCGAGAAACTATTCTTGAATGGGTAAATTTCTATAAATTACAAGTATTAATGCAAGATTCACGTTTTGCAAAAATGACTTTAGAAGATTTTTATATTTACATCCAATACAACACCACTGGTTGTACAAGAAATTGGTTTTACAATTATGCGATAACATCAACCCTAGATGCGAAGTCAACAGCTTCAGCCCCAAAAGCCGAACTATTAGATTTCATAGCAACAGACCTATTACTAGAATTTTGTGGAACAAACAAAGAACATAGATTTTACGATGACATAAATGAGGTAACAACAATAATCTCTAATATGGAACTATGTGACCCATGTTACATAGAAAACTTCTTTTGTCAAGTAAGAGAATACTATTACCGAATAAAAGAAACAAAACCTCTACTAGACATAGTAAAATCAAAGTTACCCACAGGAATGCGACAGTTTGTCATTAAGAAATTAAATGAAAATGAAGCAGTTCAATCGTTAGGATCAGTAGAACGATACGCTAAAGAATACAGAAAACGAATATGTTATAAGATAAACGAAAAGAAGGTTATGGATAAAATGACAAATTGCTGTGATGTTTTACCAGAAATAGCACAAAGATTTGGATGTCCAAAACCAAATGAAAGGAAATATAGAAAGCGATATAAAAAATATCCCAGATATAGGTATAAGAGGTATAGAAAAATAAATACATTTAAGAAACCATGGAAAAAGAGTTACAGAAAATTCTATAGGAAAAAGAATGTTAACAAAACATGTCCCAGAGGAAAGAAAAACTGTAGATGTTGGAAGTGTCAAGAAATAGGACACTATGCCAATGAATGCCCACAAGGGAAAAATCAAAAGGATCAAAAGCTTAAAGCCATATACGCCATAGGATACGAACCTATCGAAGAAGAATTCACCGATGGAGAAATCATAGACTTTGACTGTTATGAATTAGTAACAGAAACAGAAACAGAAACAGAAACAGACAGTGAAAAGGAGTATGAATCGGAATAGTACTTTCATCAAAGTAACTATAGGAAACAAACAAATCTATGCATATGTAGACACAGGTGCTACAATCTGCTTAGCACAAGAAAACGTGTTACCAAGAACATTTTGGAAAAATATGGAAAAACCTATAGGAGTTCGAATTGCAAATAATAAAGTCATAAGTATTTCAAAAAAGGCGACAAATTTAACATTGTTAATAGAAAACAAAAGATTTCCATTACCAAGTTTATATCAGCAAGATACAGGTTTAAAAATGATATTAGGAAATAATTTTAGATTACAGTTAAGTTAAGATGTCCCTACCAAACAAATCAACCCAGTGTTTTAATCAAAACAAAAATTTATAATCAAGCTCAACTTCTTCGGGGGGAGATATTTGAACATTTTATACAACTAAGTACACATTTGATTGACAATAATCTTCAAGATCATATAACAGAGTTATTAGACAGCATTTGTAGTCAAAATCCACTTGACCCACAAATTAATACCAATACAATGTTGGTAGAAATACAACTCATAGATCCAACCAAAGAGGTTAATGTACCAAATAAAATACCATATAATGAACAAGATGTCCAGGAGTTTACAGAAGAAACCCAAAAGTTATTAGAAAAGGGTATTATCGAAAACAGTACAAGTCCACATAGTGCACCAGCATTTTATGTGAACAATCATAGTGAACAGAAAAGAGGTAAAAGAAGAATGGTAATAAATTATAAAAAAATGAATGAAGCTACCAAAGGAGATGCTTACAAATTACCCAGACAGGATTATATATTTACAAAGATTAGAAATGCAAAATGGTTTTCAACATTAGATGCAAAATCTGGATATTGGCAGTTAAGACTACATGATAATACAAAACCACTAACAGCATTCAGTTGTCCACCGCAAAGACAATACCAATTTACAGTGTTACCATTTGGTCTAAAACAAGCACCAAGTATATATCAAAGGTACATGGATAATAACCTACAAAACTTGGAACAATTTAGTCTAGCATACATAGATGATGTGTTAATCTTTACAAATGAAGACTACAGAGATCATCTAGTAAAACTAGGAAAGGTACTATTACAGTTAAAAGGAAAAGGGTTAATTCTTTCAAAAGAAAAATGTAAAATAGGACAAGAAAATGTTGAATTCTTAGGAATGAAAATTATTAAAGGAGGATATATAGAACCACAAAAACACTTGTTGGAAAAAATAACTGATTTCCCAGATCAATTAGAAGATAGAAATCAAATACAGAGATTTTTAGGATGCCTAAATTATCTAGGAGATAAGGGATTTATCAAAGACTTAGCAAAACATCGAAAGATATTGCAGGAAAAGATTTCTGAGAAAGTCCCATGGAAGTGGGATGAAAGTGACACAAAGGCAGTACAAAATTGTAAATCGATTTGCAAAAACATCCCAAGGCTGTATCAAGCCAACAACCGTGATCTGTTAATCTTGAACACTGATGCAAGTAAGGATACTTGGGGAGCAATCCTACAAGCTATTCCAAATGCATATGATGAATTCAAGACACTGATCAACGACAAGCAAATACAAGTGAATGACAAGCAAATACAAGTGCATGACAAGCAAATACAAATGAAATACAAGTTGACTGATGTCAAATCCTACCTACAAAAGAAAATCCACACTAATGGACTGAAACTTTCCAAATGGGTTTCAGGCACTTTCCAAAAGGCCCAAATAAACTATACCGTCCACGAAAAAGAGACATTGGCTCTAATCAATGCTCTCAAGAAATTCAAAATAGACCTTCTACCCACTACATTCATATTCCAAACAGATTCCACCTATACTAAAGATTTTGTGAAATTTAGAACCCAAAATCAATATAACCAAGGCAGACTCTTACGATGGAGTCTAGAGGCACAACAATATAATTTTATTGCATTACACATACAGGGAAAAGACAATCCATTAGCAGACACCTTAACTCGAGAATGGAAAACAACTTCCACAAGATGATTCAGGAAGAGATAAACAAACTAAAACAAGAGGTACAAGTTCTAGTTCTCAAGAAGCAGACGATCGAACAAGAAATCCAAACCAAGAACTCCGAGATTGGCCGTTATGAAGCAATCATTAATCCAAACCAAGAAAAATACTATGTAATCTTTGAAGGACCTAACCAAGGTATATACAACAACCAAGCCGAGGCCGACGCAAAACTCGACCCAAAGCAAAAACATAAAAGCTTCTCAACAAAAGAAGAAGCCCGACTTCAGTACCTAGCACACCAAGAACACCTCAAACAAAAGATACCACTACCAGAAAGCAGCAGCGGTAATTCTTACAAAGAAAGACTAAAGAAACCTTCACCAAAACCCGAGATTGCCCTCAGACCACAAATACCACTGAGACGAACCCTCAAACCAGCAAGTCCAACAACAACCATTGACTTCTCTAAGAATACCAGATTAAATGACCTGAATAGTACAACACTAACCTACCTAGAATTTATCCAAGAGTATAATTTTCTTTCTAATTACTCAGAACAAGACCAGCAGTCCTGCATTTACCCTAGCTATACAGGAAAGAAACCTCTAGCAATAGCCACAGTGGGGACAGACCCACAAAGACTGTACAATCTATTCCAAGCTGGACTACTCAGAGAGATCAGATTCAGAGATGTGAGAGCATTCCGATGCTTTCCACAACAATTACAACGAGTAATTGCACAATACTCAAGATTTGTCCTAAATGACCGAGAAGGAAGTCTAATCCTGACAAGTACAACCCCAGAATTCTCTGAAG
Source organism: Schoenoplectus triqueter (assembly GCA_964058805.1). Lineage (NCBI taxonomy): Eukaryota > Viridiplantae > Streptophyta > Magnoliopsida > Poales > Cyperaceae > Schoenoplectus > Schoenoplectus triqueter. Next base: position 8,437 of record CAXKVV010000888.1, on the reverse strand, counting down.
GGGGGGAAGATGCCATTGCCAGCAATCTGCGAAAAATACGAATACCAGCTATAACATTTGGAAAGCTAAGAATTGCACCACTGCAATTACCATTCTTCGAGATGTCCCAAGAGATCGGAGGAGTTCAATCCTTCTTCGATGACTACATTACAATTATTAACCTAGCAGTTTCACAAGACGGATTTTTAAATTTAAAAACCGATCATATGTTAATAACATCAGCAAGCAATAAGGGATTCAGAACAGAAGATATCCCACAAATCGAGAGTTTCATAGATAAAATGGTTCTCAATCAATTTCAATACACCACCGAGGTCCGTACCATGCTCTGCGAAAGACTAACAAGAGAATATGGAAGAAACCATAGGTGTGACATCTGTTACCCAGAACCAACAAAAAGACAAGAGAAAGAAACAAGCACATCCACCAAAGAAAAAGAAAAAGAAACCACTGAAGAGATTCCCGCACTATCACCAAAAGAAGAACCCACTCAGCCAAAAGACGAAAAGAAGCTTTGAAGATAAGACGAAGAATATGGGATAGTGGACCCACAAGCCACTAATGTGAATTATTATTTAGTGTGATGCTTTTACTTTTTTGAGTGCATTTTACTTTTCTTAGTGTGTTTTACTTTTTATTAGGGTTTGCCTGTACGATGGCGTATTCGATAAGCCATCTGATATTATAAATAGGTAAGGAGGGTCTCCTCATTCGGGGAGCTCACTTGGATCTGAGTATGCTTGTGTGACTCCGAGAAACCATTTCAAGGTTCTCTTAGTGAATACAAGTTTGTAATATTATATGCCTAATCCTTTAAGGATTACGCATCAGATATAAATAAAGACAAATTTCATCCAAATCCAAGTGTTCAATTTATGTGTTTCGATAAGGTTCAGACAAGAAGAACAACAAGATCAAGACAACAAGAAAGCCGAATCCGAGGAGGAGAGATCGCCTGGAGCGCTACAGTTGACCGCCAAGAGGAAGTGCAGGTCTTATGAGCGTTGGCACAAATCGATCTTCCAAAAGAGACAAGGTAATCTTGAACTCAAGATCTTATATGTTTTTCTATTGAACAATTAAAATGAAAGAATACACAATAGGATTAACAAGAAACGTAACACAATTCCATATTATAGGATTCGTAAACAAAATACTAGTACCAGTTTTAATAGACACAGGAGCATGTATATCACATATAAGCAACGACTTAGCAGTAAATCATTTGAGTTTAAAAAGTCCAATTACATACAAAACTTTTGGAGAAAAAATAGTTCATAATTTTTATAAGAGTGAAGTAGAACTAATTGTACACAATGATTTAAAGATAAAACTAGAAATACCAATAGACAGCAGAGACTATTTGAAAAAAGAATGTTTATTAGGCATGGATTTCTTAGATCAACTAGAATTCCAACTAGAAAAAGAATTTATGAATCTGAAAATAGACAATAAATTATACCAAATACCAAGAATAAACCTTCATTATGCCCATATTCATAGAGTAATAGACGATGGAAGATAGATATATTGAAGAGAACATAGTAGAACACGAAGAAACCGAAGGACATTATTTAGTAGATGTCTTATTAGACAAATCATTAATAACAAAAGTAAAAAATAATGGTGAGCTAGATATAACAGCATCAGAAGGAGTCAATAAAAGTATATTTGATATACTAAACAGAAAGAATATAGTTATCTATGGAATAACTCAAGGAGAACAAAATATTAAAATTGAAGAAGCCAATTTTAGACACGAAGCGCCTATAGTTCAGTTAAAACAAATTGAACAACGACTTTCGAAAATCAAAGAAGAAGTTAGAAAAAAGATAGGATATTTACATATCAACACCGTACAAATATTAATCAAGTCAACCTTCAGAGAAGGTATATCAACACCAATTGATATAATAGTCGAAGACAATAGAATCATGAATTCAACAGATGCTAAGCTAGGAGAAATAAAAGGAGATTTAGGTTATGGTATTATAAAGTTCTGCGTAACTTTACAATATCCAATCCCATTAACAACAAGGAAAATCAATAATTGTATAGCGATCAGATGTAACTTTAAAAATAAAGAATTAATGGAAAAAGGAGATATTCCTTTAGTCATTTGTGTTAAAGTAGCATATGCGTTAAGCAACTCATGTTTATCAATCAAGTATAAGGAACAAGATAGAATTTATACAGATAAATTATTCAACGAAACAAGTACTATGATTAAGCCAGATCAAGTACAGCGTAGATTCTTAGAAGGACATCAGCGAAAACTACTAGAACCATCCGAATTTATAAACCATAACAGATTAACACCAGGAATAGTCAGAAGACCTATAGAAAAAGAACACGAGATAGAAGAGCCAACATCAGATAAAAATAGATTTAACCTACCGATAATCGACGCTAGTCTAAACGAAAAATCAGAGCAATGTTTAACTAGAAATTGTAGCAGTCAAAAAGAGAATTTTAAAAAGGAAGATAACAATCAATTAGTCAAGATGGATACGCAAATTAATAATTTAAAACAAGCAATAGATAAAATTGATAGAAAAATATGAATTCAAATTCCGCACCAAAAATGTTATAAACGGTTAAATATGAATTCAGTAATTATTGTCAATCAAATGTGCATAGCAATGTTCAAATATGAATTCAAATTCCGCACCAAAAATTGAGGATATGTAGATTTAGATTGTGCAATTCTTAGCTTTTCAAATGTTTTTTCTCGCATATCTATTGCTTGTTTTAAATTATTAATTTGCGTATCCATCTTGACTAATTGATTGTTATCTTCCTTTTTAAAATTCTCTTTTTGACTGCTACAATTTCTAGTTAAACATTGCTCTGATACCATTTTTGGTGCGGAATTTGAATTCATATTTTTCTATCAATTTTATCTATTGCTTGTTTTAAATTATTAATTTGCGTATCCATCTTGACTAATTGATTGTTATCTTCCTTTTTAAAATTCTCTTTTTGACTGCTACAATTTCTAGTTAAACATTGCTCTGATTTTTCGTTTAGACTAGCGTCGGTTATCGGTAGGTTAAATCTATTTTTATCTGATGTTGGCTCTTCTATCTCGTGTTCTTTTTCTATAGGTCTTCTGACTATTCCTGGTGTTAATCTGTTATGGTTTATAAATTCGGATGGTTCTAGTAGTTTTCGCTGATGTCCTTCTAAGAATCTACGCTGTACTTGATCTGGCTTAATCATAGTACTTGTTTCGTTGAATAATTTATCTGTATAAATTCTATCTTGTTCCTTATACTTGATTGATAAACATGAGTTGCTTAACGCATATGCTACTTTAACACAAATGACTAAAGGAATATCTCCTTTTTCCATTAATTCTTTATTTTTAAAGTTACATCTGATCGCTATACAATTATTGATTTTCCTTGTTGTTAATGGGATTGGATATTGTAAAGTTACGCAGAACTTTATAATACCATAACCTAAATCTCCTTTTATTTCTCCTAGCTTAGCATCTGTTGAATTCATGATTCTATTGTCTTCGACTATTATATCAATTGGTGTTGATATACCTTCTCTGAAGGTTGACTTGATTAATATTTGTACGGTGTTGATATGTAAATATCCTATCTTTTTTCTAACTTCTTCTTTGATTTTCGAAAGTCGTTGTTCAATTTGTTTTAACTGAACTATAGGCGCTTCGTGTCTAAAATTGGCTTCTTCAATTTTAATATTTTGTTCTCCTTGAGTTATTCCATAGATAACTATATTCTTTCTGTTTAGTATATCAAATATACTTTTATTGACTCCTTCTGATGCTGTTATATCTAGCTCACCATTATTTTTTACTTTTGTTATTAATGATTTGTCTAATAAGACATCTACTAAATAATGTCCTTCGGTTTCTTCGTGTTCTACTATGTTCTCTTCAATATATCTATCTTCCATCGTCTATTACTCTATGAATATGGGCATAATGAAGGTTTATTCTTGGTATTTGGTATAATTTATTGTCTATTTTCAGATTCATAAATTCTTTTTCTAGTTGGAATTCTAGTTGATCTAAGAAATCCATGCCTAATAAACATTCTTTTTTCAAATAGTCTCTGCTGTCTATTGGTATTTCTAGTTTTATCTTTAAATCATTGTGTACAATTAGTTCTACTTCACTCTTATAAAAATTATGAACTATTTTTTCTCCAAAAGTTTTGTATGTAATTGGACTTTTTAAACTCAAATGATTTACTGCTAAGTCGTTGCTTATATGTGATATACATGCTCCTGTGTCTATTAAAACTGGTACTAGTATTTTGTTTACGAATCCTATAATATGGAATTGTGTTACGTTTCTTGTTAATCCTATTGTGTATTCTTTCATTTTAATTGTTCAATAGAAAAACATATAAGATCTTGAGTTCAAGATTACCTTGTCTCTTTTGGAAGATCGATTTGTGCCAACGCTCATAAGACCTGCACTTCCTCTTGGCGGTCAACTGTAGCGCTCCAGGCGATCTCTCCTCCTCGGATTCGGCTTTCTTGTTGTCTTGATCTTGTTGTTCTTCTTGTCTGAACCTTATCGAAACACATAAATTGAACACTTGGATTTGGATGAAATTTGTCTTTATTTATATCTGATGCGTAATCCTTAAAGGATTAGGCATATAATATTACAAACTTGTATTCACTAAGAGAACCTTGAAATGGTTTCTCGGAGTCACACAAGCATACTCAGATCCAAGTGAGCTCCCCGAATGAGGAGACCCTCCTTACCTATTTATAATATCAGATGGCTTATCGAATACGCCATCGTACAGGCAAACCCTAATAAAAAGTAAAACACACTAAGAAAAGTAAAATGCACTCAAAAAAGTAAAAGCATCACACTAAATAATAATTCACATTAGTGGCTTGTGGGTCCACTATCCCATATTCTTCGTCTTATCTTCAAAGCTTCTTTTCGTCTTTTGGCTGAGTGGGTTCTTCTTTTGGTGAAAGTGCGGGAATCTCTTCAGTGGTTTCTTTTTCTTTTTCTTTGGTGGATGTGCTTGTTTCTTTCTCTTGTCTTTTTGTTGGTTCTGGGTAACAGATGTCACACCTATGGTTTCTTCCATATTCTCTTGTTAGTCTTTCGCAGAGCATGGTACGGACCTCGGTGGTGTATTGAAATTGATTGAGAACCATTTTATCTATGAAACTCTCGATTTGTGGGATATCTTCTGTTCTGAATCCCTTATTGCTTGCTGATGTTATTAACATATGATCGGTTTTTAAATTTAAAAATCCGTCTTGTGAAACTGCTAGGTTAATAATTGTAATGTAGTCATCGAAGAAGGATTGAACTCCTCCGATCTCTTGGGACATCTCGAAGAATGGTAATTGCAGTGGTGCAATTCTTAGCTTTCCAAATGTTATAGCTGGTATTCGTATTTTTCGCAGATTGCTGGCAATGGCATCTTCCCCCCCTTCAGAGAATTCTGGGGTTGTACTTGTCAGGATTAGACTTCCTTCTCGGTCATTTAGGACAAATCTTGAGTATTGTGCAATTACTCGTTGTAATTGTTGTGGAAAGCATCGGAATGCTCTCACATCTCTGAATCTGATCTCTCTGAGTAGTCCAGCTTGGAATAGATTGTACAGTCTTTGTGGGTCTGTCCCCACTGTGGCTATTGCTAGAGGTTTCTTTCCTGTATAGCTAGGGTAAATGCAGGACTGCTGGTCTTGTTCTGAGTAATTAGAAAGAAAATTATACTCTTGGATAAATTCTAGGTAGGTTAGTGTTGTACTATTCAGGTCATTTAATCTGGTATTCTTAGAGAAGTTAATGGTTGTTGTTGGACTTGCTGGTTTGAGGGTTCGTCTCAGTGGTATTTGTGGTCTGAGGGCAATCTCGGGTTTTGGTGAAGGTTTCTTTAGTCTTTCTTTGTAAGAATTACCGCTGCTGCTTTCTGGTAGTGGTATCTTTTGTTTGAGGTGTTCTTGGTGTGCTAGGTACTGAAGTCGGGCTTCTTCTTTTGTTGAGAAGCTTTTATGTTTTTGCTTTGGGTCGAGTTTTGCGTCGGCCTCGGCTTGGTTGTTGTATATACCTTGGTTAGGTCCTTCAAAGATTACATAGTATTTTTCTTGGTTTGGATTAATGATTGCTTCATAACGGCCAATCTCGGAGTTCTTGGTTTGGATTTCTTGTTCGATCGTCTGCTTCTTGAGAACTAGAACTTGTACCTCTTGTTTTAGTTTGTTTATCTCTTCCTGAATCATCTTGTGGAAGTTGTTTTCCATTCTCGAGTTAAGGTGTCTGCTAATGGATTGTCTTTTCCCTGTATGTGTAATGCAATAAAATTATATTGTTGTGCCTCTAGACTCCATCGTAAGAGTCTGCCTTGGTTATATTGATTTTGGGTTCTAAATTTCACAAAATCTTTAGTATAGGTGGAATCTGTTTGGAATATGAATGTAGTGGGTAGAAGGTCTATTTTGAATTTCTTGAGAGCATTGATTAGAGCCAATGTCTCTTTTTCGTGGACGGTATAGTTTATTTGGGCCTTTTGGAAAGTGCCTGAAACCCATTTGGAAAGTTTCAGTCCATTAGTGTGGATTTTCTTTTGTAGGTAGGATTTGACATCAGTCAACTTGTATTTCATTTGTATTTGCTTGTCATGCACTTGTATTTGCTTGTCATTCACTTGTATTTGCTTGTCGTTGATCAGTGTCTTGAATTCATCATATGCATTTGGAATAGCTTGTAGGATTGCTCCCCAAGTATCCTTACTTGCATCAGTGTTCAAGATTAACAGATCACGGTTGTTGGCTTGATACAGCCTTGGGATGTTTTTGCAAATCGATTTACAATTTTGTACTGCCTTTGTGTCACTTTCATCCCACTTCCATGGGACTTTCTCAGAAATCTTTTCCTGCAATATCTTTCGATGTTTTGCTAAGTCTTTGATAAATCCCTTATCTCCTAGATAATTTAGGCATCCTAAAAATCTCTGTATTTGATTTCTATCTTCTAATTGATCTGGGAAATCAGTTATTTTTTCCAACTAGTGTTTTTGTGGTTCTATATATCCTCCTTTAATAATTTTCATTCCTAAGAATTCAACATTTTCTTGTCCTATTTTACATTTTTCTTTTGAAAGAATTAACCCTTTTCCTTTTAACTGTAATAGTACCTTTCCTAGTTTTACTAGATGATCTCTGTAGTCTTCATTTGTAAAGATTAACACATCATCTATGTATGCTAGACTAAATTGTTCCAAGTTTTGTAGGTTATTATCCATGTACCTTTGATATATACTTGGTGCTTGTTTTAGACCAAATGGTAACACTGTAAATTGGTATTGTCTTTGCGGTGGACAACTGAATGCTGTTAGTGGTTTTGTATTATCATGTAGTCTTAACTGCCAATATCCAGATTTTGCATCTAATGTTGAAAACCATTTTGCATTTCTAATCTTTGTAAATATATAATCCTGTCTGGGTAATTTGTAAGCATCTCCTTTGGTAGCTTCATTCATTTTTTTATAATTTATTACCATTCTTCTTTTACCTCTTTTCTGTTCACTATGATTGTTCACATAAAATGCTGGTGCACTATGTGGACTTGTACTGTTTTCGATAATACCCTTTTCTAATAACTTTTGGGTTTCTTCTGTAAACTCCTGGACATCTTGTTCATTATATGGTATTTTATTTGGTACATTAACCTCTTTGGTTGGATCTATGAGTTGTATTTCTACCAACATTGTATTGGTATTAATTTGTGGGTCAAGTGGATTTTGACTACAAATGCTGTCTAATAACTCTGTTATATGATCTTGAAGATTATTGTCAATCAAATGTGTACTTAGTTGTATAAAATGTTCAAATATCTCCCCCCGAAGAAGTTGAGCTTGATTATAAATTTTTGTTTTGATTAAAACACTGGGTTGATTTGTTTGGTAGGGACATCTTAACTTAACTGTATCTAGACTTTGAATAAATGGTTGGTATAGTTTTAGAAAATTATTTCCTAATATCATTTTTAAACCTGTATCTTGCTGATATAAACTTGGTAATGGAAATCTTTTGTTTTCTATTAACAATGTTAAATTTGTCGCCTTTTTTGAAATACTTATGACTTTATTATTTGCAATTCGAACTCCTATAGGTTTTTCCATATTTTTCCAAAATGTTCTTGGTAACACGTTTTCTTGTGCTAAGCAGATTGTAGCACCTGTGTCTACATATGCATAGATTTGTTTGTTTCCTATAGTTACTTTGATGAAAGTACTATTCCGATTCATACTCCTTTTCACTGTCTGTTTCTGTTTCTGTTTCTGTTTCTGTTACTAATTCATAACAGTCAAAGTCTATGATTTCTCCATCGGTGAATTCTTCTTCGATAGGTTCGTATCCTATGGCGTATATGGCTTTAAGCTTTTGATCCTTTTGATTTTTCCCTTGTGGGCATTCATTG